>JAUPFV010000164.1:0-134028 GCA_036936605.1 Limnanthes douglasii subsp. nivea
CCTTAATTTTGAACATAAACATCTTCAAACCAGCAATTATAACAATTTTAGTTGATCCTGATATTTTACTTATAACCTTGGGGCTTGAAGATGTTTTAATCACCAAAAAATCCAATGTTAAGCGCAAGCAATTGTTCGTAATCGAAATTTCATCTTCTCCACCATCTTTTTTACTTTTCGATCTCTCATAATGGTTGTGTATCTAAGGTTTATGTATCACATCTCTCCTCATTCATTTCTATTCATGTACAACACTCCACTACCAAATGTTTTTTTCTTTTTTATCCTTTTTAGAATATCTACAAAAAAATTATTTTAAGTTCACCTACTTTTATCTGATTGGATACAGGGTCTCCGGTACATACTTTCTCTCTCTCTCTCTCTCTCTCTCTCTCTCTCTCTCTCTCTCTCTCTCTCTCTCTCTCTCTCTCTCTCTCTCTCTCTCTCTCTCTCTCTCTCTCTCTCTCTCTCTCTCTCTCTCTTCTCTCTCTCTCTCTCTCTCTCTCTCTCTCTCTCTCTCTCTCTCTCTCTCTCTCTCTCTCTCTCTCTCTCTCTCTCTCTCTCTCTCTCTCTCTCTCTCTCTCTCTCTCTCTCTCTCTCTCTCTCTCTCTCTTCTCTCTCTCTCTCTCTCTCTCATTATTAACTATTTTATGCATCACGAAGAATCCTATGAATACTTTTTCCTTCCATCTACCACTGCCACACGGAAACCCTGAAAAGTAATCCACCCACAACCACTTATATTTCATGTAAAAACTCTGAAAAACTAATCGTTTAAAGACAAATTATGTAACGTGTTTTTGTTGTAATAGATCGTTTAACGCACGAAAATTCTAAAAACTGATTATTGTAATAGAGTATTATAAAATATTACTCACATCATATTACTACATATCGATGAGCTTGGCATTATATCTTGGATCTTTAATTGTTGATTCCCTTGTTTTTATGTGCTTTAACTGGCGGAGAAGTGACATTGTCTTCTCTTTATTGCTTCTAGTTTCACCTATTATGTTATGTTTTTGATGAAACAGGGATATGATATGCAAGTTTTGAATTTCTGTGAGCAACATGATATTGTTCTTCTTCATCCAACACTTGTAAGAATTCGTGGTAGTTTAAATTTTCTTTCTCCTTAGAAGGTCATAACCATTGTAGTGTTCACATGCATTTTTATTTTTTCTAGGAGTTTGTCTAGTTCTAGTACAACTGTTGAGCGAGTAGAGGATAGGTTCACCGTACAACTTGCAACGAAGTTTATAAAAGTAATATATTTTTTGTAAATTGGAAAAAGGGCTTGATACTCCAACTTAAGAAGATTTGGCTTGCCAAAACATTTAATATGAAGCTCATCAAGAAATACATTTGAGACATTCATCAAGATAACAACTCTAGGAAAATTGAGACGTACTCTGTTTGGTGTTTGTGTCTCCACGTATTGTGGGGTTCCTACGATACTATTTATTTAACTAAGTCTTTTTTATGTCCAAAGTTAGTGAGGAATATTGTAGAGTTTAACCAAAATTATGATGTTTTGTAGATGATATTTTACCGTAAACTATATTAGCTCACATTTATTCAAAATGAGTATATAACCATTGAATAAAAGGAAATCTCTTAGAAATATTATTGCATGATTGCTAAAGTTGAAACAGAAGAAGTAATAATCTGATGAGGTTATTTTTCTTTTCTAGATAATATAAACTCTCCAGGTACTTTATGTGATGGATTGAACATGGTGCGAATATGGTTTTTTACCTAAGAATTAACATACGATTCATTTTTCCAAGTCGCTTTGATCACTAATTATAGCGTCATAGGGGATAATAAAATTCTTCACCTGGTAAACTCAATGAGTTGAATCTTTTCAACTACCATTTCAAACCTATTGTCTCGAGGCATAGTTACTACTCTGACCCAATGTTAACTTGTATGCAGTCGGATTGTAGTAGGAATTTATAGATAATTTAATATTAGGATAGACTAAATACTCATTGAATGCTCTGGAATATGAATAAGAAGATGTTTGTTATTAGGATCATATATAGAGTGAGGAGTTAATTTATGGGTTGATGATATGCTCTGGATCGATTGATACTCTTGAACATACGGTTTATGATGTTATTGCTCGTCTTGTACTGTCATGGTCTATAACAGTTAAAGGGAAATGACCAAGTAAAGTGGAACCAAGAGAAATAAATAGTCCAATACTTGATTGAGTAGTAGCAAAACTAGCTATGGTTGAGAGTCTTGTGGATGGTACATATGCTGGCAGGGAAGAGTAAGCGACAATATTTGAAAGAAGTGAATGAAAATAGAATTAGTTTAGTGTGTTTGACTAATTTCTTGGAGGTGGTTGTGGATGTGACGTCTAGTGTTATTGTCGATCAGGTTTGCGAGAAGTTGGTTACGTTGTACTATATCGTTTGAGCATAGAAGTGAGTTGGTTAAGACAAATGAAGGACCGAAGTTAGATTTAGGCCTTACATGTGAGAATTTCTATTTGAGAGATGCATCAGCCTTTGATATGCCTTCAATGGATAATGACATGGGTTAAAATACTTAAATTTGATTGGTTTTGTAAGTGGTACGTTTTAGGTTTTCAGATTTAGTAGTGGTCCCGTGAGAGACACTTTGAGGACTAGGTATGAACGTAGTTTTGTCACCCCTAATCCCATTGGATGGTACTGGAAATAATTAGAGTGGCAATAGTCAGTTGTTTATAAGAGCTTTGGTGGAAGAAATGAGGATTGAAAGAGTAACTCACTGATATTTTGACCTTTTCCTTTCTATGAGAGAGGGAGTTGGATTTCCATTAGTGACGTCATTGTTGATAACGTCGAGAAGTTATCACAGTCATACTGTGGATAAGAATCATAATCGGTCTGCAATAGGTATGAGTTCTTTGATTGATATGCATATAACCTTTGTAGACCTAGGTTAGGAAAAAAGTCCTCATCTTATGAAAAATCAGAGTCATATTTTATCAATACTGTGTTCCGGGAACAAGGTTTTAGGGTTACCACTGGTAAGCATGGTTTGCATGTTGAAGATATAATGAATAATTGGGGAAACTTCTTCCACAATTCTTTTGTCATCTGCGAGGCTTTCTTGTAAATGTGACTTAATCTTGAAGACTCTCTAGACTGTTTGAAGGTGCATGAGAGAAGTTGTGAATATTTTCCATGCTTGCATGTAGGTGTATAGGAGTGTCAATTACGTGCATGAGATTTATGGTAGCATCATCGATTTTTAGGAAGAGAGTCACCAATGTGGTGGATGTCGGTAGTTCGAGTGAAGGATGTTGGCTCAACAAAATAGTTTCCTTTGTAAGGAATAGAACTATCACTAAGTGAGGTTATCATTTTGCATCTGAACCTAAGGGATTTGGTTGTGACTAAGACCCGCGAGATTCTCGCGTTCATTAGTATGCTATTTTTTTCATACCATTTTATGAAGAAAGATTAAAAAAATTTGGCGTTTACCATTACAGTGAGACAAGGATGATGAAACAGATAGAAGAAATGAGAACTTTGAATTCTTTAAGTGAAGATACAATCAGAGCTCTAGTTTATCTAGTGCTTTTATTACAGAGTTTCTATGGTAATTGATTTTGACATGGTGGATTTTGATGTCCTCGTTTATAAATTTAGTTTTGCAGGTAGTTGCTACTTTCTTAATGAATATGATTTTTGCAGCTGGTTTTTTGTAGGTATTTTTCTAGCCGTTACTACCAATGCTTATATTTTGCTAGCATTGGTAGCAACCATATCTTAACTGAAACTAGATTTCACGAACCTAAAGTAGCAAACTTTATTCTCTTTTGCTCACCCACTTGCATTTTATTACTAATCATTAGTCTTACTTTTTAGGTAAAACTAGGCTAGTCTAGTACCATAGCGTCTATAAAGTACTTATTAACAACTCTTCCTCCGAATTTATTAATGGTAAAATCAATCACCTATTCACCTCTACTTCATTCTTCTTAACATAATCATATGTCTTAAATGACGTCATTTTAGCGCATTCCACTATTTATTGATATAATCTCACTAGTCTCAAACAGATCTAATTGTTGTTAGGTTTCTCTAGCAAACTTCAATTTCATCCAAAAAAACAGATGATCGAACATTACATTTGGACCTCTCGAACTCCTCTATAAACGAATTCAAAAATTGTCAGTACAATTACGAATTGAGTGAAAAACCTAGTAACCTAAGCTTCTCAAAGATTGACTATGTTCAAGTCAAACATTGTTGGGATAACATATGTTCGTCATTATTTGCTCGTTATGATTTTTCAAGAATTTCTAACCATACCACAATCACCTTTCACCTTAATTTTCTCTCACCCACCACAAAAAAATATTTTTGTTTTTTTAATATGTGGTAATCTCACCCAAATTTTAGTAATAAGCTGGAACTACCACTTGATGGCTCTAATATGTCAGTTATATCCACTAAGCTCTAATGGATGCAAAAAGAACTATCTTCACTCAAAAAAAGTAAATTCAATAATATCAGTAATATAACTGCCAAAGAAAAAGCTGATATTCTTCCAGCTCAATCAAATAGATCTCTACACCCACGAGCCCCTTACTCTCATCACTACTGAAATAAACACCTCAAAAGAATATATCTTCCTTAGTAGAGCCATAAAATCATTATTTAAACAAAAATCTCACGCAACTTGGCTCAAAATTCTTCCATAATAGTGTAAAAAATTATATCATCCAAAAGAAAATCATATTCATTAACAACATTCATGTCACGTCTTGCAATAGCCCTCAAGGTGTATAAAATATCTTCATTAACCACTTTACCAACCAGTTGGGCCAAAAATATCATCCTAACTATGACGACATTGAGAAAACCAACACCTTTGTCATCACTAAACTGAATTCGTCCAGGAAATCTCATATGATTCGGCCAATAAAGAACAAGGAAATAAAAAATGTTTTATTCATTATTGATAATAATAAAACCCTTCGATAGTGTGGTTATAACTCCCACTTCTTTAAAACATTACGGTCAATCATAAAAACATACCTTTATAAAAGGATACACCAGTTTTTCAATGGTAATTATGGACTCAAACACGAATAAGGCTTAAATAGCTCTAATCCCAAACATGGACACTCTTTCTATCATGGCGGATTAAAAACTTGTAGCATGTTGTAATAATAATCTCTATAAAATAATCTAAAAATTCTAGCCAATATAATAAAAAAAATAAAACTCTCTCTACCAACATTGATTCTTCCCAAGTCACATTTGTCATGGGTCGTAGTATTTTGGATAATATTTTTGTATGCATTGAACTCTTTAGAGAGTGTCACACCAATTTTAAAGGCATGCGATACACCTTAAAATAGAAGTTATGAAGACTTTTGATTATTTACTATGACACATCCTCTTTAATATCCTTATCACCATATATTTCCTCTCTAAAATGATCATTCAGATCATTTGATTCATATCAACTTCTTCATACACCATAAACATCACTGAGATCTCGTATGCCTTATTCAAAGGCAAAAAACCTTCATAAAAAGAATTTGTCTTCCATTTTGTCTTTGTTCTCATCATACAAGTCCTCTCCAATATATTTAAAGGAAAAAACCTTGACCCAAAATCCACTAAAAACGTCAAAATATAAAAATTATAAATTCTGCTTTTTGGACGATCGTATGATCTTCAGTCGAGTTGATCCCTTTTCTTTAGGCTCATTAAAGAAGGGTTCTCTGAATAATCAACCTCAGTTCAACCATATAAAAAGTCATATGTTACTTTTTAGGATCAATGACTCTCATTGTCTATCTTTCACTGGTAGTCTTGGATTCAAAACTGGAACACTCTCATACTGTCACCTTGGTGTACCCCTAATAAAAAAGCGTCCAACTTACAATTATTTTTTATCCATTTTGAAAAAAATAAAATCCTTATTGGATCTTGAACCTATAAACATAGGTCATACGATGACAGTTTACAACTGATTAAAACGATCTATTTTCGGTCAAGTTTACGTGCCATCATGATTATTATCCCCGCAAGATTCCTCAAGAAACTCCTTCAACCACTAAGATGTTTCCTCTGATCCTGCCACGTGAGGAAAATATTTGGAGCTAAAGCTTATTAAAATAATGTCATCTTGCCCACAACTGAGGATGACATTGGGGTACTAGATCTAAATTTGTGAAATCAGACGACCGCCCCAAAACATCTTTTATCTATTTTGAATGAAAAATCAAACTCAATCTGGTGTGAATTGATTAATTCTAAAAAACGGAAATAAAAAAACTTGGAGTCTCACATCAAGATCCTCACATGGTTGAAGCTAGAGAAAAAAATTTGCACTTAGATCTATAAAATCTAATCTTTATAAATTAAATATTGGTACCGGTGAGTCCACCTCACTCTGGTATGACCCATGGATTTTCCAAATCTCTACTATAAATCGGTACAACAAGTTATTATATATGACACTAAAATAAATATCAATAGTAAAGTTTCAGATATCATATTCAACGGACAGTGAAATTGGCCTTCCCAAATCAGGCCTGACAGCAGAAGACACCTCAACCATCTACAAGAAATCAGTAATATCATTTGTGACCCCCTTTCCCCCCTATCTGGAACAAATTTAATATCCACAATACTCATTCATTAGTCATTCAAGACAAACTCTTAGTAAGAAACAAGTTAATTGCATTAGGATTTAATTCCACCCCTGTTTGTGTTTTTTTGTAATTGACCATCAGAAACTGTCAACCATCTCTTAATCGATTGTGCTTTCTTTCGCGATATCCTCTGAAGCCGTAAATAATAAGCTTTGTAACAAATTTGTCACTTTTGGTACACTGCAAGCTCCTAGACTCTATCTTTCAATGGTCTTGGTCACTTTTGGTACACTGAATTCTGTGTAGTAGTCTACTACATATGGAGAAAATAAAGAATGCAAATTTTTTTACAAATTTGTTTTCTCTTACATCGGTAATAACTCACTGTTTTCTCTCATATGTCCGCGATAGATTTTTTGAGTCCAAAATTTATGGGTCGTATAAAATACCCCTCTAACATATCTTATTATTTATGAAGGTTTTGATATCCAAAAATAAATATGTATTTACGCATCCGAATAGAAGTCATCACAAATAATCTACCGAATCATTATGTACTAATATATTTTCATATTATTCATTATTTTCGTTTGGAACTATCCATTTATATGTGGTCTTGTTATATAGGTAATTTCTTTTCATGTTATTTTGTACTTATTATCCTCAACCGATTATTTGTCGGAAAATGTCTATATATTTATATTGTATTTTAAAAAAACATTTTGTTTACTTATGACATAAATATTAAATTAATTTATAACAAATGTTTTTTATATTTAAAAATAAAAAACTAGTTATTCAAAATATAAATAATTACTACGATCAAAACACCTATAAATTAATTATTGTTTATAACAAAGAATCACATCGATCTTCAAGAGATTAGCAATTTCATTCTCTCTCTACCTCCACCAAATATCAACTTCGATACTTTCACTATTGGATCACAAAAACTGGACATCTTAGCTTCACGATCAAGGACACTTATTAATCCATTTGTACGTCCATCACAATTATGGGGTGGGTTTGGTTAGTATGGAATAAGGTTAACATTCCTCGTAATTCCTTTATCGTTTAACTTGCATTCCATGGAAAGCTTTCTACTCGAGATAAACTTTTGAGTTGGGGTCTAATACCCCACCAGATTGTGTCTTATGCATTTCATACTCTAAAATTATTGCTCATATCTTTTATGACTGTACTTTCACTCAGATTCTATAGAATTGTGCTAGTTCCAAGTTGGGGGTACCCAACTAACGCTTGCTGTTGATAATATTGGATTTGCGAGACGTCAAATTGGTCTTCTTCTAGAAACTATCATTTTTTATGTTCTTGTTTTGGCGCAGTCATTTACCATTTCATATGGGAGAGGAATGCAATAATTTTATTGCATCTACGGTTTCTTACCGTGTTTTTTCAAAGCTATAGTTCAAATTTTATGACACCAAGATTGGCTAGCATGTGTAATTTCACTGTAGATTTACTTATTTGTATGTTTTTTCTTGTCTTTTGCAGATCCGTCTATTCTCCTTGTTGGCCACGTTCGTTGCTAGTTACTACTAACGACTACTTTGGATTTGCTGTTTTGTTTTCTCATTTACTTTTACCCTTCTCTTTTTATGTTATTCTATATGAGTTTCTCATGATATAGAATCATGTAACATTCATTCATGTCTCTTCTCTCTTAGTTTTTTTTTCTTTCATCATTGGATATGTCTCCAATATTTATACAATTTTATTTATTTCAATTTTTTTTACATTAAAAAGCAATTATAAGACATTAAATTAGTCGAATCTTAATCGTTATGCATTATTTAGAGGGCTTCCCTAAATTTTAACTCACTTTGTTCGATCTCAACTTTCTTTTTTTACAATTTTATTATCTAGTTAGTTGGGGCTATATTTTAGATATTTCTAATTTTAAGAAACAAAAATTTTGGTGCTGATAAAAAAAATATGGGTTGAAACTACCCCTATCCCTTAGATTGTGGACCGATAAGCTTATAGAATTCTGTTGGATTGGTTGGGTATGGTTCATTCGGCCTAATCTTGATTCGGGTCTGAGTAACGTCTAGTTGTTTGAGTGACAACATGACGTCTAGTGCCTGTTAAGATTTGTGCTTATCCATTGTTATATAAATAGCGTATCAAATTTCAATACCATGGACATAAAACTGTCGACCAAAAAGAGTTTGCTTTGTTTCCCACCTGTCGATCTAACCTACCAGCTTCATTAGATTCTAGCGTCATGCAAAGACGTCTCAAGTTAAAGCTTTTGTGTATATATATACATACACACACTTAGAATTTTAGATAAGATTGTCGTTTTTAGACTCGGTCGTGTAAAAATCAAACTCGAGAAGTTAAGTGAATTTGTTTCTTTACTTGAAAATGAGTGTATTGAGTGAAGGCCTTACACAGATTCTGATACCTGTAGCTTCAGTTTTGGGTATTGGGTTTGCTTTGGCTCAATGGTTTTTGGTCTCAAAGGTTAAGGTTTCGTCTACTTCTGGCTCTAATGATGGGTACAGGGATAGGCTGATCGAGAACGTTGATGATGATGAAGAAGAGGGTGTTAATGGTTTCGAGGTCTATGTCAAGTGTGCTGAAATTCAGAATGCTATTTCGGTTGGTGAGTTTTTCTAGCGTCTTTTGTTTAAGGTGTTTGATTATTTTTAGAATTTTGGGTTTGTATGTGAACTGGTTTATAGTATAGTTATAGAAGAACGACGTTACTCGAATATGATCCGTCCTATATAGGTTGTACCTTTGTTTACTTGAGTATACGAATATTAGCCGTATGTTCGATGGTGGGTCGAGGATTGTTCTTGGTTAGATCAGGTCGAACTTTTTAGTTTTTTCTAGTGTACTTATGATCTTATATCGTGATTGCTAGGTGCGACGTCGTTTTTGTTCACTCAGTACAAGTACCTCAGTGTCTTCATGGTAGTATTCGGTATCATTATCTTTCTTTTCCTTGGTTCGGTTAAGGGATTCAGCACCAAATCCGAACCATGCACATATAACCAAGGGAAAATGTGCAAACCAGCCTTAGCCAATGCTATATTCACTATGGTGGCTTTCTTGCTCGGTGCGATCACTTCCACTCTCTCAGGCTTCTTAGGTATGAAGATTGCGACTTACGCCAATGCTAGAACAACCCTCGAAGCACGTAAAGGAGTTGGCAAAGCCTTTGTTACTGCTTTCCGGTCCGGTTCAGTTATGGGATTTCTTCTTGCTGCTAATGGTCTTTTGGTGTTATATGTCACGATTAACTTGTTTAGAATCTACTATGGCGATGACTGGGAAGGTCTATTTGAGTCTATTACTGGTTACGGTTTAGGTGGTTCTTCGATGGCGTTGTTTGGACGAGTTGGTGGAGGTATTTACACGAAAGCAGCTGATGTTGGCGCTGATCTTGTTGGGAAAGTCGAGAAAAATATACCAGAAGATGATCCTAGAAACCCAGCTGTAAGACATTCTTCTCCATTCTTGCATATATACTCAAACACGACACACACACACACAAAATGGGTTGGATTCGGATTGAACTGTAAAACTTAAAAGTAATCCGACTTCGACCCGCAAACCCAATTTATGGTTAATAATAACAAACTAATATATAATAATGTTATGAAGAATACTAAAGTTGTGAGGTTGGATTGGACTCTTGACTTGCTTAAATCAATTGGTAATTTTCATATCATACTTGTATAGTTGTACACGGCATTTGTTGGATTGATGTATTTAGATTCAGGTTTACAGATTTACCGGGCTTATCGTATTTAACAGATTTTGACGGGTGGGATCACCTGTTGATAACAGGTTTCTGCGTTTGATCGTGTTTTGGGGTAGAGAAATCTGTTTGGGTTGGGTTTGGGTGGGGTTGGGGTCAGGTCTATTTTTCACCCAACCCAAAGCGATCTGATACAAACACAGCTTGTGTCCTGAAAATGCCACCCCTTTAGGCAGTAATAAGTTGATAATGTTTGATCGTATTGGTTCATTACTCGCAGGTAATAGCTGACAATGTGGGTGACAATGTAGGAGACATTGCTGGAATGGGTTCTGATTTATTCGGTTCTTACGCCGAATCATCATGTGCAGCACTATTTGTCGCGTCAATCTCTTCTTTTGGTATCAGTCATGATTTTGTAGCAATGTCGTATCCATTAATCATTAGCTCAATGGGAATTGTTGTTTGTTTGATCACTACTTTGGTCGCGACTGATCTGTTCGAGATCAAGGACGTAAGTGAGATCGAACCAGCGTTGAAAAGACAACTTGTCATCTCAACTGTTCTTATGACTGCGGGGATAGCCGTGGTTACCTTCTTAGCTTTGCCATCCGAATTCACTATATTCGATTTTGGAACCAACAAGGTTGTCAAGAATTGGTAAGTATTCTACAAGCGCCCTTTATTTTATAACTTGTGTGAGGGGTTATTCATTGCTCAAACTATATGGTATTTCAGGCACATTTTCTTCTGTGTCGCAATTGGCTTGTGGGCTGGACTTGTCATTGGGTACACGACTGAGTATTACACTAGCAATGCTTACAGGTAACAACATCGTAGCGTCACGATAACGCTGGATACTTAGTTTGAAAGATATATCTTATGATACTTACTAAGTTGTTCATATTACGCAGTCCGGTCCAAGATGTGGCCGATTCATGCCGGACTGGTGCAGCTACAAACGTGATTTTTGGGTTGGCTTTGGGATACAAATCTGTCATCATTCCCATATTTGCTATCGCAACTGCTATCTACTTTAGCTTTACGATGGCTGCTATGTACGGAATCGCAGTAGCTGCTTTAGGAATGCTCAGTACTATTGCCACCGGCCTCGCAATCGATGCTTATGGCCCGATAAGTGACAATGCGGGTGGTATTGCAGAAATGGCTGGAATGAGTCACACTATTCGTGAACGAACAGATGCTTTGGACGCTGCAGGAAACACCACTGCTGCTATTGGCAAGGTCAGTTTTGTGTGAACTTGGATTTCTGACAAAATCGATCGGCCGGTTCTATCAAGAATTCGGCACGTTCCTTTGTGTTAAGTAGGGATGTATTTTGCAGTTTGTTCTTGTTTTGCGCTTTGAGTGTGTTATTTATATATATTGATTTTGATAGTTGCTAAAAAGAAGTGACGATTTTGTCTTAACATGTGCCAGGGTTTTGCGATAGGATCAGCTGCTCTTGTTTCTCTTGCTTTGTTTGGCGCCTACGTGAGCAGAGCGGGCATCAAAACAGTCGACGTTTTGACTCCAAAAGTCTTCATCGGACTTATCGTGGGAGCCATGCTTCCGTATTGGTTTTCAGCTATGACAATGAAGAGCGTAGGAAGCGCGGCCCTCAAGATGGTCGAAGAGGTCCGTAGACAGTTCAATACAATCCCAGGACTTATGGAAGGAACAGCGAAGCCTGACTACGCTACTTGTGTCAAAATATCAACCGACGCCTCACTTCGCGAAATGATTCCACCTGGTGCATTAGTTATCCTTACACCACTTGTTGCCGGAACACTATTTGGAGTTGAAACTCTAGCTGGCGTTCTTGCCGGTTCGCTTGTTTCTGGTGTTCAGGTCAGCAACCAAAAATCACATTTGCTTCAAACTCGTAAATCTTTCGCAATTTTACGAATTCATTAATTCTCCTAGTTACAATGGTTGTTATTTGTTCTGCTAGGTAGCCATTTCGGCTTCTAACACAGGAGGTGCATGGGACAATGCCAAGAAATACATAGAGGTTGGCCTTTGTTTTTCTCGCAAAATATTTTAGCTTGCGATTCACGCTTCTCGATCTCGACTTTCAATCTTTTAACTCTTTATCAAATTCATATTTTAACAGGCAGGTGTCTCCGAGCACGCGAAATCTTTAGGCCCCAAGGGATCAGATCCTCATAAAGCAGCAGTGATCGGTGATACAGTTGGTGATCCTCTTAAGGACACTTCAGGTCCTTCACTTAACATATTGATCAAGCTAATGGCCGTGGAGTCTCTGGTTTTCGCACCATTTTTCGCTACTCATGGAGGTCTACTCTTCAAGTTATTCTGAGTTTTGGTCTTCTCACTTGTGTAAGTAAAACTATATGAACATGTTTGTAATAAAGCTGTGCACATACAATAAGCTGTAATTTCTCACACCTGAGATAATCTATTTTTGTAATATCTATAATCCGAATCCTGATTTCAAAGAATTGTTTAAGAATTGATTTCAAAGAATTGTTTATTGCACATACAAAAATCTGAGTTGGATTCGGGTTTAGACATCCGGATTTAAATCAAATTCAAGTTTCAAAAATATCCATCCGGACTATTAAAAAATGATCTGGCTGAGGAAGGCACCTTTTGTGTTCGGATCCCTCTACATATATTTTCTCTGCCTTCTCCGGTCAGTTTAGAGGCTATTGCGTCAGACCGAGATTTACAGACTCGTTGCACTCTCGCTAACAGCTAAAAAAATACAATATGAATCAAAATACTCAAGTTCTATATAAACCAGGTCGATTCTGAATTGTATGAATAAAAACCTCTATTGGATTCCGATCTAACGCATCTGTTTAAATCTGACCTAAACCCATCCTATAATTTTTAAGAGTAAATTTACGCAGTCATGCCAGAGCTCTGAGTGGGGGCCACTCCATCGTGATCGTGAGTAATGTATGACTACTCTTATCACAAACATGTTGCAACCCCTAGACCTTTGTTATTTTCAGATGAGGTTGTATAAAATAAATAATTGAATTATAATTTGGGTGGATTTTTTTTAATCAAAATTCATTTTTATTATCAAATTGGAAACTTACAAAAGTTAGAGGGCCAAATTAGAATATAATACGAAAACAAAGGTTTTAAAGTCAATAAGACCAAAACCTAAAGCTATAAAACTTTGACCTTTTTTCTTCTTTCGGATCCCAGAAAAAATCAGAGCAATAATCCAAACCAGCTTCCTTTAGCAATTCTTCACTAAAAAGCCTTCCAAAAACTTAAAGCAAGCCAAGGCTCCAAAATTTTCACAAACCCTTGATTTGTTTAATCCGATTCGACATTTATGTAGTCCAAACCTAAACCCTCAAGGAAAAGAATTGATTGAAGCTCAATTGGAGCATTTGATCGATTGATTTCAATCTTTTGCTTACAACGGAGGGTCCATTTCGGCAACCAGTCGGTTGCGCGATTCTGAATTCTGGAGATAACTTTTAGAGTCATACTTGGGTGAATCAATCTCCTACAAATGGAAAGCAGTTGAGACAAATACCCAGGGCTTTTGCCTTTAGCCAAGAACTCGATTAAGACTTGATTATCATATTCGATATAAACCTTAGTCCAGTTCTTATCTCTACACAGAAGCAGACCCTCAAGTAGAGCCGACGTCTCAGCTAAGATGGGAGCCATCTTTTCAAAAGTTTTACCCAGTCCCGCTTTAATATCGCCGTTCCGGTTTCTGACTATAATGCCTCTAGAAGATTCACCATTTCTCGAGCAAGCTCCATCCACATTGAGCTTCTGTCCATCATCAATCGGGTGGATTCACTTAAGAGAAGTTTGTTTCATTTCCTTAATAAACCGAATTGCATCCAATAGCAATACATGCATTCCTCACTGTAAATCGGTGTTTTTTAGTTAGCTTAGTGTCAAGACTGTAAATGACTATGTTAATATAAGTTATAGCATATTTATTAGTAATGAACTTATTTTTGAATTTACCAATCATTTCTGGACTTCCATATAGTCCAGTAGATAATAGAAGGTATAACATGCGTAATATGGACCTTTAGGCTAGAAGACCAGAACCACTCTCTAATTAGGTGAGTTATACTCATGAATCTCTCAATTTTAACATTATAAAGAGAACTGAAACGAGTCCAAATAGACCAAAAAAAATTACAATTTACAAAAGGGTGGTTTTTACTTTCACAATTAGGGCAGAAACTGCATTTAGATGCCAGACTGACATGTCTAAGCTGCATAGTAGTATTAATAGGTAAAAAGTTTCTTATAAGTTTCCATAGGAAGAAAGAAAACTTCATATGAGTTAGTTGATTCCATATCTTTTTAAAAAGTGAGGACTTTTTGAAGTGTTGTCTAGTGTTGTTCCATGTGTAGTTAGTGTTGAAATCCAGATTAGGAGAATTTGCCCAAATCATTATGTCCCTTTTAGATTTGGGTGGAGTTATTTGTACTAAAATTCATGATTTCACTTTGTTTCGCTTAAATAATTTTGAAATTGTGATTTTTCTTAACTAATGGTAAAAACAAAATTGTTACACTATATATATATATATTCAAATGTATACTATATATTTATTTATTTATCTATTTTGGTGATTTTTTTTATATTTTTTCTTTTTATTATTGCACATTCTGATGATTTGGATTTAGTCTGTAAATTTGATACAAAATAAAAAAAAATAGGATTTTTAGGAGTATAGTTGGAAACCTAATTGCCAAATCAATCTTATTTTCCCTAATTACAAGATCCAGGTTAGGGTTTTTGAGATTTTTTTGGATTGTCTATGCACCGACGATGTAGATCTTCACACTGCCAGTGCACCCTTACTGCACTATACACCTTCAATACATAATCTATGTATTTTTTTTTGTTCTAGTTTACTTCATTATATATATAATCCGACTTAGACTATTTGATTTGGACTCGGGCAATAAGACGCACTCCATAGAGTGTTTTTACATATTTTGTTTGTTACAATCTCTAACTCTGGGTATTCGGGCTCATTACACGGTATTGGATAGATGAGACATGACTAACTAGATTGTTATACAAATATTTTTTTTATACTTCATTTAGTCCTCGTATTGGTCATATAACTCAGGTAAAAAAGAACCCCATGTTAAACGAAGATTTCATCGAGAGGTGACCTCATGAGACTAACATATTTCAATTTAGTTTCGGGAAGATGGGCGATGTCTATGTTATGAAGGCTAATAGTGGAAGGTAGATTGTTTGAATTGGACAACAATAATATGAGAGATCAGATGTATATCGAGTACATCTGTATATTGGGACTTTCAATACATGTTGTATGTCACGAGCAATAAAGGCAAAAAAGAGTGGGTATTGATTTGAAATGGTTGAGAGATATATTTATAGTGGACGATTATCTAGATTTGAGAGATATAGAGATAGTTTGTTGACTTTACGTACATACCTTATGTATTTTTTTGGATGCACGTTATTCACTGACACCAATCATAAGTCTGTGAAGGTATATTTACTTTTGACTTTAGACGACATGCAAAGTGGACTAAAGAAGAAAACTTGAGGATAAATATGTTGGATGTTCTTTATCGTGGTCGAGGAGATGCATCGTCGTCATCGAAGAACCTATATGGTTTAATTCATATGTTAGACTCTTGGATCTATGATCACTTGATATGTTTTTTTACCTCTGATGAACCCTTTTTACAATATATCAAGGCTGAAGCTTATTAGTTGATCTATAAAGAAGTTAGAAATCTCGAATGTGTAATATAAAAGATATATGTCACGATATTGTTAATGAAGCTTATTAGTTGATCCGTAAATAAGTTAGAAATCCTGAACGTGTAACATAATATATATATATATATATATATATATTGCGATATTGTCAATGATCTTGTGAAGGAGGGTGTGAGTAAACTTATATTTATTCTTAGAATTATATCGTAGTTTGGAATGAACCATGACTCATTGAATCCTCATCTACGAGTCAGATATTTCTTGAAGAAAGAGGAACACAGTCGATATAATTGGCGTGACTCTGTTTGGGCGTATTAGTGTAATCATTTACTTCTCGACGATCGTAAAACTACTAGTATTGCATCATCTTCCAATTCCATAATGTTTAGGTACGTTAACTATATAACTAAGTATGAATGGTATATCATCACCTATATGGATCTTAATGTTAGTCAAGGGGTTGAGGTTTTTGATAACCTCAACAATATATGTATGATTGACGATAGTCATGCATAGTTGATGTTTTTCAATACTCGAGTGTGGCATATCATTTATATTTGGATGTTTTTTTATGTTTTAAGACTTATCTTATTTATGATTGCTTACTTGTTGTCTTGTTTTAATTTTAGGCGATATTGTTTTGGTATTTTTTATATTAAACGACGTCTAATGATGTTTCATACTAGACGATGTTCGATGATGATATTATATAGGGATTTGCATTATTTTTATAACTCATTCACTTATCAACTATAATTTAAATAAAAGATTATGTTATAAAAACTTTTTTTTTATATTTTCTAAATTTATGGTAGTTAACATACATATACCGACAATGTTGAGGGTCAAACACCAGCAGGTAGAAATTATGGAATCACTAGTATAGAGGTAAAAGAACAGTATAGATCTCTCTAGGAATTTTGTGACATAAAAACGGTGGTGCCACCACCTAGAATCGTAAGTGTTGAACAATTTTTGCATTGGGGATGCATATTGCATCGACAGTGTAGGCTGCCTGAGGGTGCATAGTGCACCAGGGATTTTGAGTCAAGCATCACCGATGCATAGGATAAAAATAACCAAAGACCATTCTGGCCATTTTGAGATACATCACCTTTGGTATCAGCTCATAGCACCGTCGGTGTATAACCCTTTCCACTGTATGTGTAGAATATAATGGTGATGTGGGGTGCATTGAGGGTGCATAATTCATCATAGGTGTTAGGGGCCAAGCATCAACGGTGTTAATGCATTAGATTAGTAAAATAACACCTTATACGTATTGCTATGTGATTCGTACTTTTAATATCCCGCCAAATATAATATCCTATCAACTATAATATCCCCTCAATTATAAATACTCGTCAACCAAAATATATATCTTTCTTATGAGATATAATTCATCATTTATTTCTTCATATATATAATTGAAATATATTTTATATATCTATTTGCAAAATATCATAACAAATCAAACTTCTAATTTCTTTGATATGAAATATACTATATAAGAAAGACAACCACTTACTGAAATCCCTCGTCGTTGTGAATAGAATAAGGGCAGATGAAACTAATGTTGTATTTTTTATGAAGTTGTATATAAGATATACAGCATGTATGTATGGAGTGTACATGTTTTTCATATATGATATCGCTTGCACTAGGTCGTGAATAAGTCTTTATCAGGCCCAAATATTTGAAACTTATTCAGAATTTCAGATTTCCTACATTTCTTACGATGACATGCAAAAGGCGCACATGGTGTTTGATTTGTGTATTATTGATGCCAGTACAAACATATGTTTGAAGATAGGAACTATAATATTATTGAGTAAGTATTAGAACAAGTGGATGAGGATGCTTACCTCTTAGAACTAGATATGCAAGGATATAGCTCGTACTAAAGTGTTGTGTTATTCGTAATAATGATTTTTTTTTCATTATATGTTTAATGTATTTCCTTCTCATGTAGTTTTACTTCATAATTGATAGTATCTCTTTTTAAGTTTGATGTATCTATAAAATAAATAAAAAATAAACGAGGATGCAAATATCACTTTAAGTAAACAACAAATTTCAAATACAAATATGAAATACTTACATGGATAAAATGGTTGTTATTAACAAAACCAAACCTGATTTATTCTCTTTGAAACATGGGAGGGGTACACCTTGTAACAGTATAAAAAATTAATTCACATCCGTCGACGTTGACTGCACTATGATACAACCGGTACGGTTGAATATTGATGTGATCGCGATCCCAAACTCACGCATTGTCATTTAATTTGTTTTACCGCAATATCTTAATAATAGTATATATTTTCACTAACCTTTATTAACTCATCTCTATCATCAAATATTTATATATAAGCTTGAATGTTATCCATAAGGTCATAGTAAATGGCTCTCATAATAACCTTCCACATATCATGTTGGTCGTACAAGCTATACAAAACTGACTGATACCCGCAATGCCCATCAGGTGTAACATCATTAATAACAATTATAAAAGGTTTATAGTAAACCATAAATTATTCTATGTAACCATTTGGATCACGAAAAAAATAGTTTAGAACTAAAATTGGAGCTTGTTTTTTATTATTATAAGTGATTTGTTACGACTAATTGTATCACTAGATACCAACAACATGTATAAATTCCAACTACCAAAAGTTTTTCGTGCGAATATATAAGGCTACCAACTTGTGTTGGTATTTCAAAATGAGCAGGCGTAGTTCCACTATCTCGTCACACTTTGACCGATGAAATTTCGCTCTCTCTCCATACTTTAACTAATGAATATTAAAAATATTACTTAACGAATGTGCACTTTATTTTTTCAAAACTAGCACGTTTCCAAATGTGATTTATCTTGTTTAGTGGATAAAACGACATATATTTTACATGTCATTTATGTTTATCTAAAGACTATAAATGAAAAAATGATTACCAAATAGACTACTTTAAACCAACTCTATAAATATGTTATATGTGTCATTTGTTGTTGGTTTTCATGACAATAATAACAAGTTTATCCAAAAATAAAAGAATAACCTCTATCGTCGTTAAATTTGTATGTATGATTTTATCTAACCTCTTCCAATGGTCGTCTAAATATTATAGAGACGTCATTATACCTTTTGTTAAAATCTCGTGAATCTCATGTCAAAGCAATATACCATGTGTATATTGTATTGCACATGTTTAAATTTTATCAGCCATTTCAATATCTTTAGTACCATTTAATTCCATAAAACATATTTCATGCTAAAGTATATGTAACCTTTGAGTTTCCCAAACATCGTATCTCTAAATTTATGTTGTTTTAGAGCGACTCTTTTCAAACGATGATTTACTTAATCCATGTTGCATCTCGACTATACAACACACCTTACCCAAAAACAACTCGAAGTTAAGTTTATTTGTACCAATAAAATAATTTAAGTTTAAATGAGCGTTCCTAGCCAGTTAGTGGTCGTGTTTCCAAAAATCATGAAGATGTTAATTTTCTACGTGACAAACTTATTAATGTGAGTAATTAACCAAAAAAATAGTGTATTTGATTGCATTTGGATAATTTTTTAAATCAAATCACATCTCATCTCATTCTAACTATTCTCATAATCACGTTATGTCTATGAGTCAATCATCTTATTCCACAAACCCGGAAATGTATCAATCATTCTTTCCCTTCATCTACTTCTTCATATTTGCAAAGACGTTTCTATTAATGTGCCAATGATATAACATGTGTGTTGTTTTCGAGAACACTTCTTCAAGAGCATTCATCAACGCTAAGTTTTTATCCTTTAAAACTACAAACTTTCATTCAATGCAAGTAGCTACCGTTGGAATATATTTATTTAATATATTTATAGACTAATAATAATTTGGACCGATATGTTAAATAAACATATTCGGTTATTGTCTTAAGGAAGTCCAAATTAAAAGTAGTCGAGTTAATTATTTAATTAACTAAATTGGACTTATGGGTAAAAAGGCGTTATGGGCTCAAGTGTGGTAACCGGGTTGAATTTGGGCACTGTGATGAAGAGGGCCCAAATCTCAACACTTAAGCCTGAATTAATAAATCAGGGATATAAATTGAATTATCAATTTATTGGGTTATGGTCCCGGACACAAGGAAGTAACATAGGATGGGCTTTACAATGTTGGGCTTCACATTGTAAAATCTATAAATAAGGGGCTAGGTTTAGGTATTTCATCACTCTAAACCCTAATCAGAAATACGGCCGCTTCCTTAGTGTCTGGAAACTTTTCCCTCTTATCTAATCTGATTCTGCAGGTCTCTTAGCTTCATAAACGGATCGCCGGAGAACGTGGAATCGCTAAAGAACGCAAAAAATAACTGTAAAGAATACTAAATGGATACCAGCAGGCAAACCCGTAAGTATTCTTGTTTTTTTTGTTTCTTCTATAGATGAATCTAGCAAAAGGGTTTTATTATTTTTTCCGCGATTTGTTATTATTATTTGATGCGATTTCGGATAATATATAACAATTGGTATCAGAGCCAAATAAACCCTTTTTGGATTCAGTAGAATAATCAAATTGAGTATTGATAGATAAAAACGCATGTTTTTCGTAATCGTAAAGAATCCATGTCATTGGGATTATGTGTTAATTGAATTGGTAGGGCATGGATTTAGGGATTGTATGAAAAGCATGTTATGTGATTTATTGTATTGAAACACATGTTTTATTATCAGTAAATTACAATTTTTATAGTTTGGGGATTTTTTTTTCGGGTAAAATTAGGGTTTATTGATGTCTGAAATTTTTTCTCCCAAAATTAGCATCAAATCAACCCTAAAATAACGAATAAAATCAAAATTATTGGGACAGTGGCTCATCGACAGCTTAACCCCTGATGTTAACGCTGATCGAAGACTGTCCGCTGATTATCACGATAACCTGCGAAAAAAAAAAGAAAAAAAAAAAGAGAATTTTTTTTTTGAAAGTACATATTTTGTTCGGAAATATATATATATTGTATGTAAATTATTTCACAAGTATGTTGTGTTTGGCATGCATTTTTTTGTATGTTTATTTGTGAATTAAATTGTGTGTGTGTGAATGATTAAATGACGATGCATGATTAAGGTTTCGTAGACCGGTAGGTGAAACTAAGAAATTAATTTAATCGGCCCTCCGGAAGGTTAAAATTAATTTTCTTAAGGATCCTAGGCTTCGAAAAGTTCGGGGATTAATTTAAATTCAAATATTATCGGCCCTCCGGAAGGTTCACGTTTGGGTTTAAATTAATCATGAACGGGAGAAAATTATTGAAAATGGTCTTGGTGCTGATTTTAATTTTAATTAGATGAAATCGGCCCTCCGGAAGGTTTCATCGGTACTTAAGGATAAATTAAATTCAGCCTTACGATTTTTTGATTTTAAGTAGGTGAAATCGGCCCTCCGGAAGGTTTCACCGGTACTTAAGAAAATCAAATTATGGTTATTTTAATATATGTAAATGACATCGGCCCTCCGGAAGGTCTCATTGGCAATTAGAAAATTAAAATAATGACCATAGTATTTTTCTCAAACTCATAAAATTTCATGTTAATTTGATTTGCCCTCCGGTATCTATTATCAAGGAATTTTATGTTTTACATGTAATTGTCATGTTTATGCATATGTTTTCAGTTATATGTCAAGATGCTAGATGTGCTTTGTGTTGTTTGTTCTTATTATAGTATCCATGGGTTACAATTTGTTGGGGAATCGTCCACCGTCGTTGGATTGTTCGGACTTCCAATTGTGGAAGGAAGAAATGTTGTTGTTTTTATCTGTACATGATTACGACTATGCACTGATAACTCCCAAACCATCTCCCCTTAGTCCGGAAAGTACACCGGATGAAACTAAGGCTGATGAAAAGTGGGAAAGGTCAAATAAGTTATGCATGGCGCTCTTGTTACAGGGAATACCAGTAGCATTGCGTGGGGCTATCCCTAAAGGTGTTACCACTGCCTCGGTCTTTCTCACGGAGATTGAGAAAGCCTTTGCCAAAAATGAAAAGGTAGA
This sequence comes from Limnanthes douglasii subsp. nivea, assembly GCA_036936605.1. Lineage (NCBI taxonomy): Eukaryota > Viridiplantae > Streptophyta > Magnoliopsida > Brassicales > Limnanthaceae > Limnanthes > Limnanthes douglasii. The sequence continues at coordinate 22,141 of JAUPFV010000164.1, forward strand.
GATGCAGCGTTTGCTCATCGAGCTAGCTACCAAAAAGTATAATGGCAAAGGTAAAATCCGGGAGCACATTCTGGGAATGTCGATGATTGGCCAAAAGTTAAAAGGCAATCGATTTAGACTTACCTGAGGAATGCATAGTGGGATTCATATTTCATTCGTTGCCAGACCAGTTTAAGTATTTCCAGTCCACCTATAACTGCATGCGAGAAAAGTGGAATATCAATGAGTTGATTTCCCACGCTGCACAGGAGGAGGAAAGACTTAAAGGCACAGCGCTTGAGGCTAATGTGATTACATCACCAAATAAGGCAGGACCTAAGCGGAAGGCATATGGCAAAGGACCAGGTCAAGGTTTGGTCAACAAGAAAGGTATAAGGCCCTGGATAAGTTCATAACAATTAAGACCGAGGTTGAGAAACAACTTGGTAAAAGCATTAAGACCGTTAGATCTGACCGTAGTGGTGAATACTATGGTAGATATGACGGATCGGGTGAGCAACGTCCAGGTTCCTTTGCACAGTACCTAGAGAAGTGTGGAATAGTCCATCAATACACTATGCCTGGTTCACCTCGCATGAACGGTGTATCTGAGAGACGGAACCGAACACTAAAAGATATAGTTAGAAGCATGATAAGTCACTCATCTCTACCATTATCTCTCTGGGGGGAAGCCATCAAATGTGCCGCTTATATACTCAATCGAGTGCCCACAAAGGCTACTGTTAGGACTCCATATGAGCTTTGGAACGGGCGTAAACCTAATTTAAAGCATCTGCATGTGTGGGGTTGTCCAGCTGAGGCGAGGCCTTACAAACCTCAAGAAAAGAAACTGGACCCAAAAACAGTTAGTTGTTTCTTCATAGGTTATTCCGAACATTCTAGAGGGTTTAAGTTTTATGATTCTCTCACTGGTACAATATTTGAGACAGGAACGACCAAGTTTCTAGAGGATGTTGAGTTTGGGGGGAAGAATAAGGGAACATATGTTGATTTTGAGGAAGAATCCATAAAGATTCATGAAGGTTTTAATAGGGATCCTGAGATATCTGAAGATTGGGCGGTAATGCCAATCATTTCGATCCCATTAGAACAAGGTAATCCTCAGATTAACACTGATGCTCCACTTGAGGGTTCTAACCAGGATACAGAGATTCAGGTAGAACAAGAGGAACCTCAAGATAATCTTCCACAAGGGAATCAAAATGACATCGTTCATAATGATCAAACTCTACCTCCTCAAGAAGTACAACAGGAGGAAATAGTGCCATTAAGAAGGTCCACTAGAGAAAGGAAGAGTACTATAGGTCCAAAATTTATAGTATATCTTCAGGAGCATGATGAGTTATGTGTTGGAACTGTAGATGATCCCTCATCCTACAAACAGGCCATGGCAAGCTCTGAATCTCAAAAGTGGATTGACGCTATGAAAGAAGAGTATAAATCAATGCAGGATAATGCGGTATGGGATCTTGTCCCATTACCTGAAGGAAAAAAGGCAATTGGTTGTAAATGGGTTTACAAAACCAAACGCGATTCCCTGGGTAATGTGGAAAGGCATAAAGCACGTCTTGTAGCGAAAGGTTATACTCAGCGTGAAGGGATTGATTTTAAAGAAACTTTCGCTCCAGTATCGACGAAGGATTCCTTTAGAACAATCATGGCATTAGTTGCACATTTTGACCTTGAGCTTCATTAGATGGATGTTAAGACCGCTTTTCTCAATGGTAATATTGAGGAAACGATCTACATGATGCAACCAGAAAACTTTGTAGAAAGTAACTCAAAAGATCTGGTTTGCAGACTTAAGAAATCCATTTATGGGCTTAAACAAGCTTCTCGTCAATGGTATCACAAATTCCTTGAGGTGATAGTCGGTTATGACTTTGAGATCAACTCGGTTGAGGATTGTGTTTATCACAATTTCAGTGGGAGTAATTTCATATTTCTTATATTATATGTGGATGACATATTGCTTGCCTCGAACAATAAGGAATTGTTACACACTACAAAAAGATTTCTATCAGACAAGTTTGATATGAAGGATCTTGGTGATGCCAGTTTTGTGTTAGGAATCCAGATACATCGAGATCGTTCTCGTGGTATTCTTGGATTATCACAAAAAGCATACATTAAAAGTGTGTTACAACGTTACGGATTGGCAGATTGCAAACCCCTAAGTACCCCTATAACAAAGGGTGACAGACTTAGTCCGAGTCAATGTCCTAAGACAAAACTTGAGATTGAGGAAATGAAAACGGTCCCTTATGCTTCTGCAGTTGGGAGTTTAATGTATGCTCAAGTTTGTACTAGGCCGGACATTGTCTTTGCTGTAAACATGTTGGGGAGATATGTTAGTAACCCAGGAATGGATTACTGGAAAGCAGTTAAAAGAGTACTCCGATATCTGCAAGGAACAAAGGGGCACATGTTGACATATAGGAAGTCGGATAAACTGGAGATCATCGGGTATTCCGACTCATATTTTGGTGGATGCGCAGACACATTAAAAGTATGTCAGGCAACATATTCTTATTGGCTGGAGGTGCAATATCCTGGAAAAGTGTAAAGCAAACACTTATTGCATCGTCCACTATGGCAGCAGAATTTGTTGCATGCTTTAAGGCATCAAACCAGGCACTATGGTTGCGGAATTTTGTTACTGGATTACGCATTGTATAAGGGATAGAAATCCCTATGAAGTTATATTGCGATAACAATTCCGCAGTGCAGTACTCTAACATCAACAGGAGCGCATCTAAATCCAAACACATAGACATAAAGTTTCTGTCTGTTAAAGAAAGAGTACAGATGGGTCAGATAAGTATAGAGCACATCAGAACAAACTCCATGATAGCAGATCCTCTAACAAAGGCGGTTTTGCCTAAGGTTTTCCAGGGACACACCATCAGTATGGGTGTAGTTGATTTAGAGGATTTTTAGCTTCAGTGGGAGAGTTTGTAATAGGATCTGATGTTGTATTTTGCAGTATTGTGCACATTAAAGTTTATTGCAATATATATGCTTGGAAATATTTATTAATATCTGTACTGTATTGGATCTCCAAAAGTAGGAACCATTTAAGAATAGATATGTACGATTACAAGCCATATTACTCTTAGACCACCCTCCATAATTGGCCCAAGTAATTGATTGATTATGGTAATGTGATTACTGTTGCATCCTATTGTTCACATTACGAGAAAGAGGTCTTTAGTCCTTTATTATTATCAATCATGTACGGGGTTGTACCGTTTGCCCATTGACAATGAATATAGGGATCCCATTAAAGTTGAATATGTATTCTTGAGTAGCATATGACGGTCCAAGTGGGAGATTGTTGGAATATATTTATTTAATATATTTATAGACTAATAATAATTTGGACCGATATGCTAAATAAACATATTCGGTTATTGTCTTAAGGAAGTCCAAATTAAAAGTAGTCGAGTTAATTATTTAATTAACTAAATTGGACTTATGGGTAAAAAGGCGTTATGGGCTCAAGTGTGGTAACCGGGTTGAATTTGGGCACTGTGATGAAGAGGGCCCAAATCTCAACACTTAAGCCTGAATTAATAAATCAGGGATATAAATTGAATTATCAATTTATTGGGTTATGGTCCCGGACACAAGGAAGTAACATAGGATGTGCTTTACAATGTTGGGCTTCACATTGTAAAATCTATAAATAAGGGGCTAGGTTTAGGTATTTCATCACTCTAAACCCTAATCAGAAATACGGCCGCTTCCTTAGTGTCTGGAAACTTTTCCCTCTTATCTAATCTGATTCTGCAGGTCTCTTAGCTTCATAAACGGAATCGCCGGAGAACGTGGAATCGCTAAAGAACGCAAAAAATAACTGTAAAGAATACTAAATGGATACCAGCAGGCAAACCCGTAAGTATTCTTGTTTTTTTTGTTTCTTCTATAGATGAATCTAGCAAAAGGGTTTTATTATTTTTTCCGCGATTTGTTATTATTATTTGATGCGATTTCGGATAATATATAACAGCTACCATCAACAATTGTAAACAATCTAATACCCATTTGAAATTGTATACTTTATTCCCGGACATAAATGCAAACCCGACATAAAAAATGAAACTGGTAGAGGTTGTTCCAATAATATCAAACAACGGCATCATGTACCTTATTATCGTATACGTGCGATCCATTATTAGCACTTTTGGAAAATATTTATAATAAATCCAAATTAACCGAGTGGACAAAGAAAACATTAGTAATGATATCACTTTGTTCTTGGCTTGATATTTTCCATTCAAAATAATTAAACATTTTGATTGTACATAATAATTATTGCAAATGTGAATGACCAATTTTATACAACATCCAGTTTTTGTCTAACATTTTATAAATTGTAGATGGATGATATATTTTTAAGAGTTTAATTTTATCACTCATGCTAAAATTTCTCAAGGGTGCATTCTTGTAAAGTTATAATATTGTACAAATTCTAATTCTTCTTTAGACTGGCGTCTCGCATATAAATTACTTTCTAAATGTTTTGCGATATGATGGTTATGAATTCTGCATATAACATTTAAAAACCATTTATATGAAGTGATTATACCATATATTTTTATTCAATAAACTTTATTTTAATATCATTTAGATCTAAAAACCAGTTATAACATCTTAAGTTTTCATATTCAAAGAATATTCGAGGATTCTTTATATTATTCACAATATTACGACTCTTTAGTACAATAATCAACCCGTGTTTTTTTTCCAGATTTTTTTAACCACTCATACAATCTGTCTTGCGTATAATAATCCATTATGAAAAACACATCACTATAACTCGTAATGAAATCGTATGCATCTCGATTTGTATCATTTTCCTCGTATAATGCCAAATTACACAAATGAAAATAAAAAACAAAACATACATAAAAATCTAACAAAGGTTGCGCTACTATACAACGGTGTGGAAGACATGAGACTGACGGTATGTAAGACAATATATCAACGGTGTACACTAAACATACCATCGGTGCTTAACGTTACGCACCGGTGTTGTAGTGTGCAAATACTATATGAATTCAGAAGATATTTTTATAAATTTAAGTTATATGACGTTTTTACCCCAATCAGCCATTTTACCTCATTTGAAGCTTTCATATCCTCTACAATATTTTTATTTTATTTTCCATCACTTTCAATAATTAAAGCAGTCAGAACCAAATATTGTAAATATAAAATTTAGGTTTAATATTTTTTGAAGAACAAGCTTACGATCTTCATGAAAAATGAAGTTCAATCTTGTAATGTTTAAGATAAAGTTATTTTAGTGCTACTTGATAGGTTTAGTAGTTTTGTTTCCACTAATAACATAATTGGAATTAAATATATAGATGAGGATACTTGGTTGGGGTCAAACCTTACATTCGGTTAAATAGAGATTTTTTTCGGATGGGGTGTGGAGCATAAATTTGGGGCCAAATAGTCATGTTCTTATAATTTTATTTACTCTTTTTGTTACTTCCATTTATAAAATTTAACTTTTTCGTAAAATTTCAAATATCTTATTTGTTTATATTATATTCAATTTGATATTATAATATCAAAATTTTAAATTTTATATTCTAAACTAGTAATCTCTTTAATATTATTTTCAAAATTTTAAATTTTAAAATTTATTCTTAAACTAGTAACCTTCATCCATGTACGATATCATGGATCCACATTCAGAATATCCAACTGTACAATAAAATTACAACATAATAATTAAAATAATTGCGCTTTCTTTCTTTTTTTTAAAATGATTAATGTCGCATGATTCATACACAAATGCCACATGATTCATATGATAATGTTTCATTTCACACCATTCATACAAAAATACTTCATTTAACATGATCCATATAAAAATACTTATGAAACTTGTACTAAACATAAGTTGATATTTAATAGTTTAATATTTATTGTGTGAATACAATAATTTTTTTTCCATAAATTACATAAATACCATAAATATTTCGCTCATCTCTCACAAAACTATGATGAATTGTTAAATATTTTTATGAAACATCCAATGTATTTATGTAAAATTATTCATGCTTATCATACTAACAACTTTATTATAATATATGTTTGGTGTTTTATGTTGTTTTAGAAGTGTTGTCGTATTTTAATTATATATATAATTTTGATTGTAAATATATATATATATATATGTATATATTTTTTTTTAGGATTGAAGTCAATTACAAAATACATTTAATGAGAAGCCGAAGCTTATTATGATGAGTATTCTCAATGCAATTATGGTTGAAACCGCTCCCCATTGATTAGCTCCTTTTTAAATCAGTGTAAAAACATCATCCTAATATTATAAAAATTTAAAAAACAAATATATTTTTCCTATCACATCCATAAATATTTAACATCACAAAATTGAAAATAATAACTTAATATTTTCCGTGATTATGTTATAATAAACATTACTGGTTTGATCACATAAATTCATAATTAACAGCACTAACGTATCGTGATTCTGATGACAATCTATCAATAAAAAATGTTATCAATAAATATACACTCCAAAATTTTACCAAGGACTTACCAAAAGTAAAAAATAGCTTTCAATGTATCATATTGAGAAAATGTAAGATACTCATTAGAATGCGAAGCCATAGTAGAAGGGTCTGTAAGTACTTTTACCTTTCGAACGACAAATCTCTAAACTCCACGTTCCCATATTATTTAGTGCCTCTAATTCGTGTAGTTTCCAATCCCAGTCCGCCACGTCATGCAAATGACAATTTATGTTGACATGGCGTGTTATTATTAGCCCACGTGGAATACATTGTCCACGTCAGACTCAGCCTGAAAATTTGACGTCACGTGAATTTCAACGAAGACGACTTGTATTTATCCGAGCCTCTCTCACTCTTCACTCTTCAGCTATCGATCTAGTTCTCTTTCTCGCTCCGCTGTGTAGCCATGGCGAAATCAAACCCTAATCTTCTCTCTTTGGCGTTTCTTGCTCTATTTGCATTAGCATCTGCCGAGGTGTTCTTCGAGGAACGCTTCAATGGTAATTTCTCCCTAAATGTTATCAATGTCTGTTCGTTGAATTACTGTTCAAATGCCTCCATTTTTACTACCTAGATCGGATTCGGATTTAGCAATTACTTTGTGTTTCTATAGCATTTAGTGTTTCTAATCCTGTTGTGTGATTCGATTTGGCTTAAGATACGGATTAATATGAGTTTCTATGTTACTATTTCGATCTAGTATTTTTTTGTTGGAGAATTTGTTTATCGATCTTGTTTATGAAGAAAATGAGTATGAATCCACTAGATCTATGGATCTTTTAACTTGTGGTGCATTTCTCGTTTTCTTTTTGACGAAATGCACGAGGATGATAATGAGGTAGGTTATCGTGAACTTATTGGATCGTTGTTTGTGATCTAGTGTAGTTAAGATCTGTGCTTAATGCGGTTGAATTTAATCGAGATTGTGATTAGTGCTTCGTTGTTCATGATCTGTATCTGTTTAGGATCAGTTCATTTTTGCTTCCTTATCCGGCAAATACTTGTGATGCTTTAGTGTTTGAGGTTAGATGATCCTCTCATTTTAGAATTCCATGCTTGATGATTGCCCATGTCTAATTCGGTATAAGCTTGTGAAGTCCATGTACTCAAGTGGTGTATTGAGTGAATAGTAGTAAGTAAACGTAATTAGTTAAACCTTGCACTACTTTACATATTTATAGGAAGTTTCATTTTTGTTTGCAGATGGATGGGACAAACGGTGGGTTAAATCTGAATGGAAGAAAGATGAGAACTTGGCAGGGGAGTGGAACTACACATCTGGCAAGTGGAACGGAGATGCCAATAACAAAGGTCCCTTTTTTGAAGTCCAAATGCTTATTTTATATGATCATTATGTTGTTGTACTCACACATTATAAAAACTGACATTTTTGCTGATCCACAGGCATCCAGACCAGTGAAGACTACAGATTCTATGCTATTTCTGCCGAGTTTCCTGAATTCAGCAACAAGGATAAGACACTAGTCTTTCAATTCTCTGTCAAGCATGAACAGAAGCTCGACTGTGGTGGTGGCTACATCAAGCTGCTCAGTGGTGATGTTGACCAGAAGAAATTCGGTGGCGACACTCCATACAGGTCATTATAATTATATTAACTTGTAAATCATATGAGCTTTTATAATTTGTGTCATGTTATTGAATTTGGTATCTGTGGTTGGCTGCAGCATCATGTTTGGTCCAGATATCTGTGGCTACAGCACCAAGAAAGTGCATGCTATTCTTAACTACAATGATACAAACAACTTAATTAAAAAGGATGTTCCTTGCGAGACTGACCAGCTCACTCATGTTTATACATTCATCCTACGTCCTGATGCTACCTACAGCATCCTCATTGACAACACTGAGAAACAAACTGGTAGTTTGTACTCCGATTGGGATCTTCTCCCACCAAAGAAGATTAAAGACCCTGAGGCCAAGAAGGTAATTGCTCGTGGTCTTATACATGCTCATTTCTTTTCTCAGAGCTACTCATTCTGTTTAAAGTTTAGAATCTGATTTTTCGGCATGTTTATAGCCTGAAGATTGGGAGGACAATGAATATATTCCTGATCCTGAAGACAAGAAGCCAGAGGTAAGAATCTAAGCTACCCCATATCAACTCATGGGTCTCGAAAGGATTTTCTCCTATATTTTTTTATAAAACAATTTTTTCGATTTTGTTTTTAATGTCTGTCTTAACAGGACTTGTAATGTTCAAATTTAGAAACCTCTAGTTTTGATGAAATTTAGCATGCATGAACATTGGTTTATGGTTTGACAATAGTAGTCAGAGTCCCTTGAATTTTCTAGGCTTCTCTTATCTATGTAAACCTCATTACAATCTGGGAATTGACCTATTCTATCTGCTGTAGGGTTATGAAGATATTCCAAAGGAAATTCCTGACGCTGAAGCCAAGAAGGTAGTTATCTCTTATGTGTTTCCACAACTATTTGGTCACTTTGAAAAAGTTATCTGATTAATTGTAATTAATTACTCATGTTTGATATTGTAGCCTGAGGATTGGGATGATGAGGAAGATGGTGAATGGACTGCCCCAACTATTCCTAACCCAGACTACAAGGGACCATGGGAGCAAAAGGTTTGTTGATTTAGTGATGTGAAATAGACTTCAGTTAGTTTTCTGTTGTTTCTAATTTTCTTTTACTGCTTGTCACCAGAAAATCAAGAACCCTAACTACAAGGGCAAGTGGAAGGCTCCATTGATTGACAACCCAGGTATTTTTTTGTCGACCCTCTCTTTTTTATATTTCCTTTTAGAGCTTCTCTTACCTATGCTATGAGCTGATTGGTGAGCTTGAAATTTCTTGTAGAGTACAAGGATGACCCCAATATCTATGTGTACCCTCATTTGAAGTATGTAGGCATTGAGCTCTGGCAGGTAAATTCTTGTCATTTAGGCTCTGTTTTGGCTGTTTAAAATTCGACCTTGTAAATCCAACTAGCTTATTTACCATAAGTTCTGTGGCGGCTAGCTCTTAACAAATCTGATGGCTGATGTGTAGGTGAAATCTGGGACCCTATTTGACAACATCTTGGTGGCTGATGATGTGGATTATGCCAAACAATTGGCTGAAGAAACATGGGGCAAACAAAAGGATGTAAGTTGGTCATCTGTTTCAAAAAAGAAAGAAGTAACTTCTTGTGAAAAATAGATTAAATGACGTCCTTGCATGTTTCAGGCTGAGAAGGCAGCCTTTGAGGAGGCAGAGAAAATTAAAGCTGAAGAGGTACTTTATTCCTACATTTTTATATGTTTGTGGCTGCAATAGTTTTTGGAGATTTTGTGACTCATGCTATTTATCTATATGATGTTCTTTAGGAATCCAAGGACGAACCAGCTGATGATTCCGATGTAAGCCGACACAATTTTTTTCGCTTCTATCAAACTACATCTTTATATCTCTCGGTCGTATCTAAATTTACCTTTTTTTGCAGGCTGATGACGCCGACCCTGCTGATGATGGCGAAGGAGATGACTCTGACACTGATACCAAATCAGGCGAGGAAGCTGATGCGCATGTAGGTTTCTTGGCTCTTATTCGATAACATAATGATATACACATTACTGAAGTATAACTTATGCTTTTGATATTTTCCCAGGACGAGCTGTAAGGTGAGAGGCACTGCAGCTGATACTAGCGCTCCCTAGAGAGAGTAGTTCATTTTGTTTTTATTACCTCTTTCAGTTTTAGGTGTAGATCTCATAGACAAGAGAATGCTGCTGCATTTATGCAGAAAATGTGGCTATTAGAACAAAGAGATGTGCCTTTTGTGATCAAAGTTATAAGAAATATTGAATATGGCTTAGTTTTATGTTTGCTTTGTTCTTTTTAGATTTAACATATGGATCTTGAAGTTTGTTAAAATGACTGACTACCGTTTCTCAAATATAATCTGATATTTTAAATATCTCGGGTAACTGTGGTAACAATTGTTAATATTAATTCTTATATGATCAGTCTCAGCATTTTCTACAGTAAATAGAGAAGATTTTACTAAACGACTCTAATATTTAAAATCTAAGTAGCGTCATGAAACTTGTTCAACGACTTACCAAACTAAATAACATTTCATGATTATATGTTTTTGTGACTTCTAAAAGTAAAAAGAGCTTTGATAGAGCATCCTTCTAGGAAGGGATGCTTCAACTAAAATTTTCTAGCTTTTTTTATTCAACTGAAGCTACATCTTTTTATTTTTCATTCATTTCACATTTATGTTTTCCTGGTATTATATATTCGTCATTTTTATTTCCTACGAATATATTATCTCTTCATATTAAATCCATTTATTTTAAAACTTTCAAAATTAAATTCAAAAAATTCAAACACTTAAAAATTGCTAATAATTTTTTTTTAAACCTCTAAAATCTAATGAAAGAAAAAACAAAGATTAACACCTTAAAACATCTCACCAAAATAAACATCTCTTTCGAATATACAAACAACTCAATTTGTATTCGCTTACATAATTTAAGCCGAAGCACTATTATCTATTTAATGTTTTTAAAAACAAAAAAAAAAAGTTATGATGGTCAACACTAGTTCAAAAATATTCACGTGGTAGGACATGGCTCAGAGAATAATTATGCGGCACCCTTTAGAATATTAACACTTTCACGGCCGTTGATATTGGTTGGTTCTTATCTATCGTGTACGGTGTCTTTATCTTTTATTATTGATCGGGATTCATTTTAATTTTTAATTTTTTTATTTTATCGTTCGGATTTTAGATAAATAATATTTAATTTTGAAGGACATCCTAAGAATGAGTGTTTTTTAAAAACAGTTAATTCTAAGACACGCATTTGGAAGCAATTTCTGTAGTAACACTTTATCTATTAATAATTTAGGAATCCGAAATGCTTCGGAACCTGAAATTATTTTGCCTTCTCATATTATTTTGGAGAATATTATATATTTAGATCTCACTCACTTATTCACCATGCATGTGAATTACACGTGATCCGAGCTTACAGCATGGATAAAGAGTGTCGGTAGAGACTTAAAATATTCATTAATGCAAAGTAGGTATGATGCTAGAAAACACGAATACTACTCGATTGTTTTATTTTTGCGAGTCAACTGGAAAATATAGGACAAAACCATAGGCACCCAACATGAAAAGAAAAAAGTCAGGCAAAAAGAAAAAACAAATTGTCCTTTTGCACTTAGAGCTCATCCTGTCAGGGACGGGCTATGATATTTAATAGTTGAATATGAAAGGCATAACCACCCGCCATTCGAATATTTAGAATGATGTATTCAAAACATAAAAAATATTACAGTTTATAAAGATTGGTGAAGCAATTATCCATACTTGGTGCCATTCCTCGTAATATTTCACCGCGTTGAAGGAGCTTAATCCTCATAAAACGTGTAATATGCGTAACATTTATATTGCTAGACAAAAACACCATACATTAGATAAATGCAACCATTCACAAATTCAATAACTATTAGATAAGACGAAAGAGAAAGATTACATTGAATGACATAAAATGGAAAGTGAAATGTCTCAAATAATCTCCGAATTATTTTTTGCACACCCGATGTCTATCGATCTTTTAAGGACATTCTCGTATATCATTATTATGGATACTACGTACAAGAAGACATGGTAAAAGATGTCATTTTTCAAAATTATTGGTGTTACATCAACCAACGTCATATTTGAGATGAATTTATTTTTTTGAGTTATGAAAGAGTTGAAAATTACACGTGGGCATTAAATTGAATGTGGTTGCCAATGGAGAAAACCATTGCACTTTACCTAATATTATGGCGACAGATAGAAAATTAACATTAATAAAAACGATTGGCATTATATTTACAAAAGTGACACACATGCTATATAGATGACACATAGAAAAAATACCGTACCAAATACTAGATTTTTTTGGGGGGATAAAATTGTATTCCACGGATTTCAAACGTCTTGGAATACAATTGTTTTTTTTTGGATACCATAAGCAAGTTGAACTCAGACATACAATGTATGCAATAAGAATACAAGGAATACCTCAAAGCCCTCAATTACGATCAAACATAGCTCAAACCTCTTTATGGTGAAAAGTTTCTTTATGCTTCGACTAACAAGTTCAAACATTTTACCAAAAACAAAATGAATCGGTAAACACGGTTAAATTAGAATTTTGGATTATTCGTTAAAATCTCTCTACATACCATAAGTGCATCCTACCCATGGCTCCCATTGTCGTCACCATCTTTAACTAGCGCGTGTAACTATAGCGAATTCATCTCTACAATAAACACCTCATGTTTACAGTCCAACAACATATATTAAGCAAATTGTAACACATAAATTTTTTCCTAGAAAGCTGACCTTGCCAAGATTGAGCCTACGAATCCACCTAAAAATGATTCATTCACATCTTAGAACACCCCGTACACCCGCTGTTATATGATCCGATCACAACAGCCATCCACGTTGAGTTTTACTCATGCACTTCTCTTAGTCTATTCTACCAGTGTACTTCTCGAAAAAACTATTAAATCTCCGGTCCACACTTTTACCCTAAACTCCAATATAATATTTGATCGTATTCCAAAGTATAACCCAAATTTATTTCTACGAACCTTTGCCTCGCATTGTGTTAAAAATCCTATTATTCATATCCAACCATATATGTCATATTATAACTAATCTAAGAGTTGAATTTTCTATGATTTTCGATTTTCCTAAGACCTTGATAGATTGCTCCACCATCTAAAATCTCTTATATCTGTTCGTTCATTTCATGGTGTGCAAATATAAATTTCGCGTTGTCTATTTTCAAATTATGACACTCTTCTAGTAGGTACTACAGACAGTGTCATGCACACGATTTTTATTGGACAACTCCAAAAATTCATAAAATAAATGTCTCTTAACTCTAGATTAGCTTATTATCATCCATATCTCGGATTTATTTGGATTTTATTTGTACCAAACCAAATCAAACATAAACTCTTATTTAATATTATATTAAAATTATAAATTTTAATAAATACATAATTTTTTTTCATAATTATAATATTACCACAAAAATATATTTCTATTATCAAAACCAATCAATAAAAAATACATATTTAATTAAAAAACAATCAAAGCATAAAATTAGACTAATATAGGTTTAGTTATTTAATTCTCATTGATTAATATATAAATACAATAAAATTAATGGAATAACTCTGCGACGCAACGGTTTCATAATGCTTGGGGACATTCTACCGCTACAACGATTGCTTGAAGTTATTTAAAATTAGGTTTTGGTTAAATTCGGATAAAAAAATGTTAACCAGTTTCTAAAAATAAAATATTTTTAATTATTATTATTTTATTTTTATCTCAGCGGTTGAAAACTTCTCACCCACCAAATCAAACTATCCCACAGGTTAAAAAGGTTTCAACCGGAGGAATAAGAAAACAATTTTGGTAAGTTTTTAATTTTTAAAACCGTTTATAGAAAGGGGTCCTACTTTAACCGAACAATTAAGAGTATGACTCAAACATTTAATATATCGTTTAAAAACTATAAAAATTGATTATTTTTTATCAAGTTAGACATCTAAACTTGTCACTAGAATCTCAAAAGTATGGAATGGAGAAGCTCTCACTTGTAAAGTAGCCAAATAGTCCTGAAAAATTGAACATTTCCCATAATTACAAGCACAAGTTCAACCAACCAAATTATAAGTTGTCACACATTCATATGTTGGTGGTTGGTTGTGGACCTGTGGTCTCTTGACTATCAAGACAGGACACTTTACATTCAGTGCAATATCATTGCTCATGCTCCCAAACAAAGCACTGCACATTCACATACTCGGTTAAGTATGCTTGGATACCCCTTAGGCTATGAACCAATTGGACTTGTATAAAGACACACGAACATAGACGTAGACGTTACAAAACATAATAACTCTAAAACCCACCTCCTTATCGGTCCGTGTCCGTGACTTCCTATGACCAACAATGCATCAAGGCCTAGCTCTTCTGTCACTTGGCAAATCACGTCTACTGGTTAGCCAGTCTCTACTCTTGTCACCACCGTTATCTACACGACCAAAACCGTGAAAAACAAAATACATCATCATTTTACTTAGAGCTGACAATTTTGTCTAACGGGTCGGCGTCGCATTACGTCTCAGGTTGGTTAGAAAAGCTCATGAACCGAGATCGTAACCAGTTTTTGTTGGTCGAAATAAAAGATATCCAGGGTTCTGTTGAATAAGATCACACGCAATGTTTTTCATACTCCGTGTAAGCTAGATTTTTTTTTTTGGATTTTATCCGATTGAATATTTTGGAGAGCCCAAAAAATAAATTCAATCTGAAATCGATAAACAAAACTTGTCGCATGCGACAGCTTAAAAGAACATGCGCGTGACGACCCTGTAGTATTATTCGCATGCGATGTTTATAGATTAAAATCTTGTATTTTGTAGGAACCTGTCCAGCCTCCATGTATGGATGGAGATTAGACTAGAATATTCAAAACAAATAGGTTATCTACGAAAAACTTCAAAGATTCATCGAGAAATCTATACTATATTCCGTACCCTAGTAATGGAACTTGAGCTGAACTTGAACCTAAGATATTATAAAAATGTGACACTTACGTCTGGGAACTGATCACGACACATCTTTTTGGCCTTACGCATAATGCGATCAGACAAATCTATGCCGTAGATTGATGCAAGCACATCAGGCGTAACCATATATCCTGAAATAGTTAGATTCAATTATCTAACCCAAAATCTTTTTCGAAAACTAAGCTACTCAAAATCTTGAATCTTGAACGTGCAGTGTTTTAAATGAAATCTTTGTACCTTCCGCGTTATCTTTTATGAAGATAGGAGATTCGGTAACTCGCTGAGGTCTTGGTGGTTTAGCGTACAAAAGTAGAAGGGAGTCATTGGAATTTCGAGTATTGACTATGTTTTTGAGGCACCATGAGAGAGCATACATGCTCTCTTCTCCTTCGTCAACGGCCACGATGATCTTTCTCTCTTCTCCGGTTGTCATCACTGGTGGCGGTCGGACAGAATAGGAAGGTGATTACTCTTCTTCTTTTTATTATAAATTTTTGTGAAAATGCAAGAGTAAATATAGGTACGTCGTACGTGAGTCGCTGTTTAAAATCGACTACCAGCATATTTGAGGGGCATTTCGAATTAGAGGTCAATTGTTTTTTCTTTAATAATTTATTTACTTATTTAGATTTATGTTATTAATAATTGGTGGTGTATATGAGCTTTTTAGATTTAGGATTGGTCCATAAATGTGGTTTGGTCTATTAGTTTATGAGAAAGCATTAATGATGAAAAGTTCGGTTAAATGCATAATCCTATTCTCTAAATAATAATTATAACAACTCAATTATTTTTTTACTTTATGCTAAGTTAATCCGTATAACTATATATATATATATATATATATCCAAATGTGGTTTATGTTTATCAAAAAATGTTCCATTAACATTAAAAATGTTCCATCGAAAAATGTTCCTTTGTAACAGTGGATATGAGAATTGTGAGGCAGCCACACAATAGAAGCAAACTGTTCTATCAACATTAAAAAATTTGACAACCTAGATGTCATGATACATGACATCAATGTAAACCAAGTCGGACTAGCCTGACTTGGTCACAAAGGAGATTTCTCACTAGCATCCTCCATGTTATCTTCCATGACACTCAAACTAAATCTCGAAGGTTCAAACTGTTGAAAAGTTGTGTTCTCCTTTTTGTTCGGTTGTTGGAAGAGAGCCTAATTAAATTCACAGTAATATGTCTATAGGGGTGCAGTATCCCCCTCTTTGTTCGGACAATGTATCTATTGAATTGATCTTAGCTCTTTAGAAGGATTTGTGCGACCTTTGGGTTGTTTGATCAAGTTAAGAGGTGGATTTTCTTCTGAATTGCAACCCATTACTATAAAACTCGAAGGGCGCCTACGACTAATAGCTCTTTGATATTGAGATGGCCTCGATGAACGACTCTTGGAAGTAAACGACTGAGCGGTAGAAGAAGGTTTCGATGGGATATTGTGTATGTTATATGGGAAAACTACTTTGTAAATGATTGACCGAGTATGAGTAATTGTGCTCTCGGAGGCAAGTAATCGATTAACAACCTGAACTATCTTTTTCTCTTCGTCTAGTTTAGACAAATTCAGCCAACCGTGTCCAGTTAAAGCATTTTTAGCGGGGAACCTACAAACACATAGATGTCACCCGAATTGGAACTCGTGGTGGCGAAAGTGGTGGAAAAGAAGAAAATATGACCGGCGATTAGTTTGATAATGATGGTAAGACTCAGCTTCTCTCTGTAAAAGTAAAATTTCTCTCTCTAAAATTTATCAAACTTAAAAAATGAAAGGAAAACTTATAAAAAGTATTGTAGATAACTGTTGGGTTCCACTCTAGGGAAGTGGAAATGCTACCAACAATTATAATTCCTAGGGGAATTGAAACGTTTTCAACTGTTGGTTTACCTCACCTATGGTAGAGCAAGATCGTGGGTCTAATCAAGTAATGACATGTGTCACATCGTACGATTGGTTAACAATCATGAATTTAGACAACAACCATATCCAAATGGATCCATCGAATATAGTTGGAATATGTTTCTTAACAAAATTTGAAAATAACACTTAATAATCATGTTTGTAGAGATAGAAAAAAAAAACTGCTTCGGATAATTTATTAGTTAACCATCCCAAAATGTCTTTAAAAGGACTAAAGGGGGTTATCTGATGAGGTAAAAAATATACAAATAACATTTCGGACCAAAGGCCAACACCCTTTTAGTTATTTGTTTTAATTGTTATTTTGGTAGTAATTTATTTACTTATTTATTTATTTAGATTTATCTTAGTAACGATTAATTGGATAGATGTGTTTTTTAAACTTTGGGATTGGGCTATGAATGTAGTTCGACCTATTAGACCTATTAAGCAAAAAGTTAGCCTATAAATAGTTTATGAGAATGCATTACTGACGACGGTTGATTAAATGCATAATCTGACTCTCTCCCTAAATCACACAACTCAATTATCTCTCTACTCTCCACCTTAAATCAATTATTTTTTACATTACAAAATTACCCTTCAAATAAATTTCTCCACACCAAGATTCATTACATGGAAGCTGGCGTGGATGGTCAATGGAAAAAATTAGATAGAAAAATATGTCGAGATCATAAATGACTAGTTTGATGTATTTTTTGAAACTTTGAGAACCACGTATTTCAAAAGTGAACGATGGGGACTAACGGGAGACAAGTCCTAAACACGGATGAGTAACCATATTTTTATCCTCAAAACTTAGTATAAGCTTCAAACCTTAAATCGACGGTTACAAACACAATTTGTTTTTCGTACATCTCAGGCCTAAAGATCGGTAATAAAAACTTAGTAAACCTTCGATGAGGTGCATAAATACAAATATAGGAGTACCCCATCCATATTTATATCTCATAAAAAGCTTATTAAATCTCTCATTTGGTCATCGAGTCAACACGATTATTAGATTCTTTATAAACATTGTTGAATTTAAAGTTTGAATTATTCGGAAAAAATAATATTAAAACCATAAGTGCATCCTCCTCACGACCCTTATTCTCGTCACCACCTTTCACTAGTGCGTACAAGTGTACCGATTCCGACTCTACAATAAACACCCCATGCTTATGGTCATACAACATATATAAAGATAATTGTAATACATAAAGTTTCACCTGAAAAAGCTGACACTATGAAACTTGACCTGCGAATCCACCTAAAAATATATTAATCAAATTTCAAAACACCTTTTACACCCACTGCCAAATGATCCGATCATAATCACCCATCCAGTTTGAGTTTAACTTTTTCCCTTTGCTTCATCCATTTTACCAATGTACTTCTTGATGAAACTATAAGTCGCCCGTCAACCTCTTGACCCCAAACTCAAATATAATCTTTGAGCGTATTCTAAACCATAACCAGAGTTTATTCTATGGAATTTTGCCTCACATTGGGTTTAAAAATCTTATTGTTCCTATCCAACTATATATTCCATACTATAGACAACGAGAGTTGAATTTTCTATCCTCTTGGATTTCCCCAGATGCTTTATAATTCGCTCCACCATCTAAAATCTCTTACATCTGTACGTTTATTTCATGGTCTACAAATAAAAATTTCTTATTGTCCATCTTGAAATTCTGAAGCTCTTTCAATGGTGCTACAGACTGCATCATGCTCTAGAAACTATTTTTAAAATTCGTAAGGCCACTCCATAATTTCCAATGATCTTTGTACCTCTTATAATCTCGAAAAAAGTGAATAGTTATGTCTGGGGCCCTACCACATCCATTGAAAATATTGGCACTATGATATCCCGTCTTATCAAAGTAAACATTATCAGAAGCCTATAGTTTATGGTATGGCATATTAGTACTCGTACGTTTTGCGGATAATTAAGTGTCCAAAGATTTTATCACTTGGATACAACCTCCTCACTCGGTGGGATCAACGAACTATAAGCTAATTTTATAAAAAATAATCGTGATGTATCACGTTTGTATTTGATAACTACCCATTACAATGGTGAACTATATCCCGCCATTCCAAGATGTTTTACATATCCTCAAATTTAAAGTCTTAACTACTTAATCCATCAACCCTTCTTTAAAATAGTTTTGTTTTAGATCCTCACCCATAACCCATTTTTTTGTAAGATCTTCCACCCCGTTTAGCCAATAGTACTTTATTAAATTATTTATACCCCTAAATCCTAGATCTCACCCCTTTTCGGCTACACATATTATCCATTGCCACCCAATGTATCTTGCTACCCTTCTCGGAAGAACCCGAAATAAAATTTATAATAATCCAATCAACTTCATTTTTTATATGTACCGGTAACCTTATTAGCCACATAATATAAGATGAGATCAAGCTCAAAAATTATTATTCCAGAGTTATTCAACCCACTAGAGAGAGATTTTGCGCTTTCCAATTTGGTAATTATCTTTCATCTTCGTAGTAACCTCCTGATAAAAAACCTCTAGGTAGGAAACCTAAATCATTTGCTGTAACAAGATATGTCCCCAAGGATTTATTAGGAAAAAAACCACTACTAGACGCCAAATCATTTTTGCAGCTCTGTTATACATTCTCAGAAAATACTGTTATCAACTTCTTATCGTTTACCCATTAGTCAGATTCATCACAAAACATACATAATACTCATTTAATCAGATCGACTTGTTCTTCTGAAGCCTCTGCAAACAACATTAAATCATCACCAAAGAATACATAAAAGATCGAGGGTCCTTACCTCGGGAGACGGAATTGAATCCATTCGCCACTGGTACAAAGATCGTGACTGATAAGAGATAATCGTTCAACACACATGAGAAAAAGGTAAGGAGTTGAATGATCCCATTTCTCGATACCTCGTTGTGGTGAAAAAAACTCAAGAGATTCGTCATTCCAAATATTTTGCATCAAATTCTACCTCATGAAGGTAATGATAAGCCTTACCTATCTCGTTGGGAACCCAAACTTACTGATAATATCCTTAATGAACAGTCAGCTGAGTTTTTCATACACTTAAACTAGGTCGATCTTAAACTCCATATATCAATGTCCCCAGTAACTCTACGCAACTGATGGTCCACCTCATGCACTAAGAATATATTATCTGTATTAGAATGATCAGGAATAAAACTTGTTTGATTAGGTCTGATATGCTCAGATAACAAGGATCGCAATCTGTCAACGATTATCGATATAATAGATTTTACTAGAACATTGATCAAGCTTATCAGATAGAATTGACTGACTCTCTTGGGCTCAACAACTTTAGAAATCAGATGAACAATCATACTCTTGGGCTCAACAACTTTAGAACCATCTCACAAATAGTTGGGCCAACCATTTTCCAACATTTTTGACAAAATGAAGTAGTCATACCATTTGATCCCATAGGCTTTGACGAGTTTGATTGTAACACAACCTCATGAATCTCCTTATCCAGAGAGTCTTCATATAGAAAATTTGATTCAAATTTCCCTTGATAAGGGATATACATAAGGGAAAATGGACCAACATACTCGATATGTGTAAAATAAATTTTCTAAAAAACGATCTAACCAAACTTTAAACCTCGAGAAGATCCGATATCCACTCTCCTTGATAATTTTTCAAACATGTAGTTCTCCAAGTTTATTTTTTTGTATGGTGAAGAGGTGGTAAAATTATGTGTTACTCGCACCCGACCTTATTCACTCATGTTTTGAATGCTAAAAACAACAACATCCCTTCATTTTCCAAGACAATTAGATACTCTTCCATTAACTGCTTAACAAGTCTTAAAATGGAAGAATTGTGCGCCTTTTGAAACGAGAGTTGAATTTTCTGAAGTCTCCTAAGAAGTAATCTCATTTGTCGATGAATATCACCAAACACTTTATCTTTGCATAATTCGATGCGATCTTGAATGGAGGATATATTTTATCCTAATGCCGACATAGATATGTCCCAATTCTCCTGAATAATATGTTGAAATTTATTATTCAAACACCAAACTGGCTTAAATCCGAAGCGTTTATAACCTCGAAGCGGGGAAAAAGAGTATGCAACATTGTGGTTTGATACGTTCTATCTAAACGCTTCATTATCTATTGACACGAATTCCAAAAATCACACCATATACACCTCAACCCCTCAAAACTTAATTCAATCAACCCACACCAATGACGCTATTTTTCAAAAGTTCCATTTTACTCGTAATCCCAGAGACCCCTCATCTCTACTCTTCATTTCTCACTTGATTGAAGTCATCCGCCACAATTAACAGAGTCTGAATAACATGAAAACGACCCTAAGGGCCTCTCATAATTTCTCATGTTTTGTAGCGTGGGTCCTATAATATACTGATCACACTCCTGTTTTGAAACTTCAATACTGGTGACTTGTTGACCCACAAATAAGATCCCGATATGAATGTCTGAGCCATCCCAAATAAGACAAAAACCACCTCTAAATGTTTATGCATCTACTCTTAT
Source organism: Limnanthes douglasii subsp. nivea (assembly GCA_036936605.1). Classification (NCBI taxonomy): domain Eukaryota; kingdom Viridiplantae; phylum Streptophyta; class Magnoliopsida; order Brassicales; family Limnanthaceae; genus Limnanthes; species Limnanthes douglasii. The sequence continues at coordinate 43,788 of JAUPFV010000164.1, forward strand.
TGAGCATATCTTATCTAAAACACGGATGATCTCACTAGTCTTGTGGCCACTTACCATTGGCTCAGCTATAACAGTTAACCACACAAGATGTAACTGTATCATCTCTCACACTACACGTTGTAAATTAAATGTGGCTGTCCCAAGATAATTCCAAACTAATACATTTAACTGGTGAGTGGTTGCATCTCACCCAATAATATTTCTATTTAATGTACACATAATAAATATATGACTTACCGAACAAAAAGATTTTTCTTTACATTTCAATATCATGTCCGAAACACCACCGATGATGATTTTTTTGATTCCATTCCGCTCCGTTTTACTCCGGCGATTCTAAAACCATATTCGCTATAAGATTGGTGTCAGGGATTGTGAACAATCCCAAATCCGTTAATCCATTGCACCTACGACATATTTAAAGCAAATGTAATGCAATTAGTATCAAGTAAAACACCAACCATTTTTTTTTACTGCATAATCACACGAATCATTGTAAAATGAAGTAATATCAATAACAAATAAATATTGAATTTTAAAAATAATAAGTGAATACATCTCAAAGCATACTTTTTTTTATCAATTTTCACGAAAATTTAATTTTTTTTATCAAATTATTAATCTAAACTTTGTCACCCAAATTTCAAGGTGTTGTTATTTCATATTCACCTTATATTTGAACATTTAAAATATCGGCTAGAGTTATAAAAACAGATTATTTTAATGAAGTTATACATCTAAACTTGTCACTAGAATTTTAAAAATATGGAATGGAGAAGCTCTTACTTGTAAAGCAGCCAAATAGTACTGAAAAATTGAACATTTCCCATAATTACAAGCACAAGTTCAACTAACCAAACTAAAAGTTTTGGCACACGTTTACTTGACAAAACTAAAAGTTGGCATAGATTGCACCCTCAGAAACGGAAAGGAGATCACACACATTCATATTTTGGTGGTGGGCTTTGGTTTCTTGACTATCAAGATAGGACACTTTACATTCTGCGCACAATGAGTGCTCACGCTCCCAAGAAAAGCCCTGCACATTCACATACTTAAAGCATAATATTCATTTGTTTACCAGCATAATAGATACTGGCCATAATGGCCATAACATTGATGTATCAGAGAAGAGCCAAAGGTTGCTCTATCTTCTGGAGTGGTTCATGCCAAGTATGTTTTCACTTATCCTGATGGTCTCTCTCATTTGGACTGTCCATATGATGCAATGTTGGGATCCAAATCTTGAGCTTGAATTTGGGAATTGAGCTCTAGCTCTTATAATACGGTCTGATGTCCGATATCTTTAAAAAGTATCGGTTCGGGTAAGTATGCTTGGATACCATTAGGCTATGAACCAATCCGATATCTATAACAAGTATCTGGGGTTGGTTTGGGTTAAGTATGCTTGGACACCGTTCAGCTATGAACCAATCTGATATCTATAACAAGTCTATCTGGGGTTGGTTCGGTTAAGTATGCTTGGACACCGTTAGGCTATGAACCTATTGGACTTGTATAAAGAGACATGACTTACAAAGTAAAATAACTGTAAAACCCACCTCCTGATCGGTCCGTGTCCCTGACTTCCCATGACCAACAATGCATCATGGCCGAGCTCTTCTGCCACTCGGCAAATCACGTCTTTTGGTCGGCCATTCTCTACTCTTGTCACCACCCTGATCTACATGAGCAAAACCGTAAGAAAACAATATATCATCATTTTACTTGGAGCTTACAGTTTTGTAATGCAACATTATTATGTTAGATATTTTAGTGTAATTGGATCGACTAATCGAACAAATGTAATGATGATACATTATCGAACAACTGGTAGAATGTGGAGTGCATGCTTGTTAGATTATGTATCATTGGGCGAACCCGTGGTTGGAATCGAGCTGTTTTATTCAAATTTCAAATTCAGTTTTCTTTCCTTCAAAATAAAATCCTGTTTAATTTTGGACCTGACTAACTGGTTTTGTTTAACTAACTAACCGGTTTTGTTGGTCGAAATATAAGATATTCAGGGGTTCTGTTACTCGCTCGATAGAATTCTCTCTGATTTTATCCGATCGAGTAATTTGGAGAACCCCAAAGATAAATTCAATCGGGAATTGATAAATAAGACTTCAGAAATTTATCCGGAAATCTAAACTATATCCCCTGCCTATTACATTAACGCAAGTTGAGCTGAACTCTACATGTTATAGAAATGTGACACTTACGCCTGGGAACTGCTTATGACACATCTTTTTGGCCTTATACATAATCCAATCAGCCATATCTTTGCTGTACTTTTCCATTGATGCCAGAACATCAGGCGAAACCCTATAACCTGAAAAAGTAACCCAAAATCTCTTTCAAAAACTAAGCTACTCAAAATCTTGAATCTTGAACTTGCAGTCTTTTAAAAACTAGACATATAAACAACATAGCAGACAAGAACAAGAACTCGAATCCGAACTTGTACAAATGAAATCATTGTACCTTGCATGCCACGTTTCAGCGAGATGGAATAATCGCCATCAGGAGTAGTGTAGAGACCTCTTGATGTTTTAGCATACAAAAGCACAAGGGAATCTTTAGAATTTCGAGAATTGACTATGTTTTTGAGGCACCATGAGAGAGCATACATGCTCTCTTCTCCTTCGTTAACGGCCACGATGATCTTTCTCTCTTTTCCGGTTGTCATCACTGGTTTCTTGCTGCGGCGATTAAACAGAATAGGAAAGTCGTTTTATTTTAAATAACAAACAATGCGGTACGTGAGTCGCTAAGAGATCACTATATATATAGAAAATTTGTTAATAACAAACAATATTAACGAATATTGTTCTCACAAGGTAACAAAATCAAGAATCATTAAATAATAACTGAGCAAAGGACAACAATAAAATAATGAAGATAAATATATGAATACGCATCTATATTATCATTATTATTCATGATTTGGGTCTACTTTATCATATTCGTTTATGATTTGCGTAAATTTTATTTTTTGTTCGCTATTTGTGTATATTTATTCTTAATTTGTGTTTTGATATGTAACCATTGAACCAGTGTTTTAATTTGATTTGTTGTATCTTATAATGAAATTAAAAAAATATGAAAACAAGGAGAGGAAAGATAAGAGGTGTGGATATACTTTTGATATTGTTAGCTTGTTCAAGATTAATCTGTTCAACTTCTGAAGATGTTTTGGGAGTGACGATGAAAGACATGAAAAAAATAAACGACTAAAATTGGGAAGCCACAATAAGAGAGAAATTTAAGCATTTAATTAATAAAATTTTTGACACCAAACCTAATAGGGTTGTAGGATGTGTTGTTATATTGTTGGTTATTATGTTTTTTGTATTAAATATGAGTATAATAATATATTGACCTAATCTTATATATATACAACTTTTTTTTGAACGCACAACTTTTGAGGAAGAAGTTGCAAACGAAGCTTTGATACCAAGATGTTTAAAATGGGTGGTAGTTAACACATATGGAGATTTGATATAATCACCTAAAAAAATCCACGACAATAAGATATTTAGTTGAATTTATATTTATATAAAATCATGATTTGAGTCTAATACGCATTCACGATTCACGTTAAATAGGGTTACATATCTATATTGTTAATCATACGTGATACACGTCTAGTAAGGATTCATGTCTTTTTTACTTATGCACGGATTCACGTCTATTAAACATTCACGCTTCACATTTAATATGTTTATATATTTACATTGTTAACTATTTGTGATTCAAAACTATTTTTCATTCTCGATTAATATAAAACGACATTCTTTACCGTTTGGCTTTAAAAAATTATGAAAGTTAATCATATATAGTTCATGTCCACTAAGCATTCGCGCTCCGCATTTGCTATGATTACATATTTATGGTGTTAACCATTCATAATTCAAAACTATTCTTCATTCAAAGTCAATACAAAACCACATTCTCTAATAGATTATGAAAATAGAAGAAGACAAAGAAATAAAAGAAAAAATTATACCATTGTTGGAGGTTGTGGCTAATTTAGCGGAAGGTGAAGATGTTCCAATATATAATGTGCAAGCAGGTGGTCTCTCAAGTGGAGATGAAATGATAAATAAGTTTATATTATATGTCACGACAAAAAAAATCTAATGCACCTCCAATGAAGTTTAATTCAAAGAAAATAAGTATTAATGTAAATCATGTTGTATCTACATTCAAGAAAAGCAATCTTATTGCATACTTAAGAATCCTGCATTAAAACAAAAAGCTACTAAGCAAAAAGTTATTGAGACTTCATCGATTTTCGGGGGACTTCTAGAGAAAGCATAAGTTCTAAATCAATTTTTAGAGTAAATCTAATTTCAAAATTGACTTGCAATGATACCGATGATATAGGTTTCCAGAGAAAACTTAAGTTCAAAATCAAATTTCACTTTATTTACAGTTTGGAAAATAAGTTTATTTTTAGTTTTAAAGGATTACAAATTATGGTTGCTATCGATTCAAGTATGGTTAGATAGTTTAAGGTATTTGTTTTACGGTTTTTGGGTTTCACGATGAAAAAACATAGATTCTATGGTTTTATGAATAACTTATTGGTATGAAAAGTTGAAACTAGGAACAAAATAATTGACATGCAATTTTTATCACAAAAAATGAGATTTCGGATGTATTAGTTGAAAATTGAGTTGTATGTCTCGTTCGCAGTTGTATTTTAAGGATAGTTCGCGGTTCACGTTGCAAATTTATGCTTTATTAACAATTCTCAATTTTAATGATACATGTTTCCAATTTAACAAGTTTACGCGATTCACGCATTATAGATTATCTCTCATTCACAACTCACGCTTTAAGAATTATTTATATTAGTTGTAGGTTTGTGATTTTCGCTTTATACTTTATTTATAGTTTGCACTTCACATTTTAAATTTTTGAATGATTCACGTTTTTATTTGTTGTAAGAAATATGGGTAAATAATATTTTTTCTATCATATATATTTTTTATAAGTAAAAAGATAGATGACAAACACTAAAATATAAACTATCACACTGAAACCACAAAAAACACCTCAATTTATAGTGTTCATAGGTATACACATTATGATAATAACCAAGAATGATAAAATTTCTACTAAGAATGATTGAGACATTATAGTTGAAATAATAAAAACATTTGGCAATGAAAAAAAGCTTTCAAATGAGGTTCAAAATTTGTAAAGGTAACATACAGTCATGAAAAGACTATCTTTAGGTTGAAGTATACAAAAAATGTCATTAAATGCCTAAAAATGTTACAACCAAAATATTACAATGTAGCAGAATCAAGAATTACCAAATAATATTTATCTGATACGCACAAATAAAAATAATTCATAAAATAACATAAATAAAATATTATAAATTTGAAGATAATGGTATGAATTCACATTTATATTATTATCATTGTTCACGGTTCGCGTCTATATTATCATATTGTTCGCAATTTGTATATATATTTCACTTTTTATTCCCAATTTGCAGCGATATTCCACTCTTAATTCGTGTTTTGATATTGAAATAGTGAACCGATGTTTTAATTTGTCATTTTATGTCTTATAATGGAATAACAAAAAATATGAAAAGGATGAGATGAGTAGCAAATGTGGGTATAGTCTTGATATTGTTTGTTTGCTCAACAATAATATGCTCAACGTGTGGGTACGATGAAGGCCACTTACATAAAAAAGAGAGGCTAAAACTGAGAAGCAACAATAATGGGGAAACTTATGCATTTAATAGATAAAAAATTTGACAGAAAACCTAATACGGTTGTACTTGTAGGATGTGTTGCTATATAGTTGGTATTATATTAAAAGTTTTTGTTAAATATAACAAAATACTACAGAATTTTATAAATATTTACATGCAACTATTGTTTTCAAAGAACATCACTCTTGGCGAAGGAGCTGCAAGCTAAGCTTTGATGCCAATATATTTTAATAGGTAGAAATGGACACAGATAGAGAAGGTGATTAAATAATAGCACTTGAAAAATTCAATGATGATCATGTATTTACTTTTATATATATATATATAATTCGTGATTTTCATCTAATACACATTTGTGATTCACCTTAAATACGCTTACATATTTATATTGTTGATCATACATGATTCACTTCTAGTAAGCTTGTGTCTTGTTATATATGTATATATAAAAGTGAATCATATGCGTATCACGCCTATTAAGCATTCACGCTCCAAGTTTGATATGCTTACATATTTACATTGTTAAATACTTTCGATTAAAAAAAATCATTCTCGATTAATATAAAACGATATTCTTACCGGTTTTGGCTCTAACAAATTTTGAAAGATAAGAGTTTGAAGGAGAAAATAATGCCATAGTTTGAGGTTATGGATAATTTAACATAAGATGAAGATTCCATTATATAATGTGCAAACAGGTCGGATAATGGGAACTATAGAGGGCCATATGAGGGCATTAGGGTTCAGTTCCCCGTTCATGAGATCTGAAATATCGCTTATCCTTTGCGGATGATGGGCACTGCAGAGGAATACATGCATGATCGATTTATACGCCAGTTTGGACGGTTTCAGGATGAATCCGAACTCCCATTCGTACTTAGACTTGGGTACAAGAAAGGAGATTTAGCTCGCTACACATGGCGTGAAAGTGTGTGGCTAGACTTGCGTCAGCACTTACTTCCAGAGGAGCGGTTGACCGTTATCATCGATGATTACAAATAATCGACGATGAACACATATTGGAGGTACTTGGCTGAGTATGATTGACATATGATCACCCTACCCCCGCGCACTACTGACGATAGACTGTTGGAGGCAGTTAGATCTTTGACCACTTTGTCTATACTTCAAGATTTAGAGGGTCCACTACAATTGAGAGACCAAGTATTGCAGCTACCATCTTATTGGCTAGTTGTTTTTATTATTGGACTTTTTCTAGTTATACTAGCTTGATATTTGTTTCTCTGTGTGTTTATGTTTTGGTATCACATTGGACAATATATTTTATGGAACTGGATGATTGATTGTTGATTTGTATTAGTACATTGTTATTACAATTTGATCGTTATTATGATTTCGTTCATCTTTATATGTTTTATCGAATTGTCAACTTATATACTTTACTCGAGCCTACAAATCATATTCGAAACAAGACAAAAACATTACACTAAAATCATATTCGAAACCTAAAAACTACGATAAAAACTAATATAATTAAAAAAAATTAAAGTTTAAAAACCTAATGATTTGCCGTAGCTCTAATCTACAAAAGTATGATTAAAAATAATACTAAACGGTCAAAAAATTCTAGAAAAAAACCCAGACCAAAATATATTATGATGCAAAAAAACGAAAGAAATTACACGTATTTGTTGTATGAGGTACATGTAGCGATGATTGTAAGTAGCCCACGCCGATGGTGCTATGCACAGGTCGGTGCATATTATATCGACCGGTGCATTGCACTATTAATGCAGAGTCGGTGGCACCATTAGCGCCTCACCCTCGGTACAAGTGGACCAATGTTTTTGGTGTTTAACCAGCCACCACATATTATGAATGAGGCAATATGTTGAGGATCTAATCATCTTGAATGAGGAAACAATACAAAGGAGGCTATGATTTTGATTGATTTTGTATTTTATCTTAAGTTATGTAGCGTTTCTTTGTATTCAATCACAAGTTATTGTTGCTCTTTTATTAAAAAATTTAGAGATATTTAAATTATAAGTTTTGTTTTGTTATTTTGGCAGTTATTTGGTTGATCATCAAATTAAAAATAAAACACAACATATTTATTATGAATCAACATACTAATTAAGAACACAACATAACTCTTAAAACTAAAGTAAGAAATGTTTGAAATAGCAGAAAAATAAAGCACGAAGTAACAATAACCACGTAAAGTACTAAATTAGTACATCAACTAAACAAATTCGTCTAGATCGGTTACTTTTGGGTAGGAACTAATTGGATTCCGACCTTTGAGCTCCACATATGTCTTGTAGCGAGTAAGTATTGGTAACTCCCAGGTTGAAGCGTCCTTGTCGGACAGTGCATTCCACGTATGATGTATTGTGCACAAGTACATATAGCCTTAAAATTAATATAGAGTTAGACTAAGTTTGTTCAGATTGAGCGCTCTCGACCCGATTAGTCGTGTAATATCCCAAATGCATGAACTTGTTCGTTTTCTAAACAAGAAATTTATCAGTGTATTCTTGAAGCCACGAATTTTCAGTGTATTCAATTGCAAGAGGGGTTTTTTTTATAGTCCAGTTGCGTCTCAAATCTTGCGTGATCGAATTCAATTTCTGATTCCGCATACGTTATCTTTTTCCATGCAGAAATTAACTTCACAAGATCGCTTTTAACAGGGAAATACTACCTCGTATTCCCCTGAATGTTTTGGTTTATGTGTCAGCGGCATATTATATGCGTTGTCTTCGGGAAGACAACTTCTATGGCGTTAATCCACGCCAAATCTGTGTCAGTCAAAATCACAGAAGGTTCTGCAATCCATGAAAGACAATCAATGAATTCAAACATTCTAAGACCCATTTGAAGTTGTTTAATTTCTCACCAAACATGAAAGAAAAAGCAACACAGTAACTCAAACCAGCAGACATCACGCATACTATCTCAAATAAAGGCATACCATATCTTATGATCTTGTACGTGCTATCCATAATCGACTTTATTGGAAATGTCTGCAAAAGATCAACACTAACTAGATGCACCAAACATATATTGGTAATGACTTGCCCATCGTCTTCACCAGATTTATGTCATTCATAATAATTTTGTGTCTTAATAGCATGTCTCGGAGGGAGTGATCGAATTCAATCTCTGATGCTGCATACGCAATCTTCTTCCAAGCAGAAACAAATTTCAAATAATCACTTTTCTCGGGGAAGTATTTTCTTGTTTTCCCCTGAACATTCTGTGCTATGTGCCATCGACATAACATATGCGTTATCTCTGGGAATACCACTTCTATGGCGTTCATCAACGCTAAATATCTGTCGGTTAGGATGACACGAGGTTCTTGAATTCCGTGAACAAAAATCAACGACTTCAAACACTCTAACACCCATTTGAAGTTGTTTAACTTCTCACCAGACATGAAGGAAAATGCCGCACAGAAAGTCAATTAGGTACACGTCACACCCACTATCTCAAACAATGGTATACCATATCGTATGACTTTATACGTACTATCCATGATCAAAACTGTTAGAAATATCCGCAAAAGGTCAACACTGACTGGATGGGCGAAAAACATATCTGTAATGACTTGTCCATCGTCTTCACCAGATTTATGCCATTCATAATAATTATGTGACTTAAGCTCCCCCAACAAGAATTGGAGTTGTGACCTACCCACCTTTTTTAAAACCCTACTGTTCTGTCGTGCATTGTAGATGGTGCGCATGGTAGAAACATTATCTTCGTTCAGCTTCTTAACATCATTGAGTATATCTTTGGGGTTAGTACCAATGTAGGTCGCTCGTTCAACATATTCCATCTGTCATCATTCAAACGACCAGCAAAAGAATGACCGTCTAGCTGTTTTGAACTCTCGTGGTTATGAATACCACATTTCACTTCTAACTTCCATTGATCTGGTTCCACCATTAACCCGAGAAGCTGAAATGGGCAGTCAATCTTTTTCGTTCCTGTAGACTTCCGTTTACGGTCTTTTTCTGCTACTCTTGGAGTATATTTTCCCGACCTCTCACTTTGGAAATACATCCTAGGACTTTTTCTACTGTTTACTTTGTCGCGCCGACTTATGTTGATAACCATACCATGGAGTTTTCCTGTCTTCGAAACCCATTTAATCAAGGCGTCGTGTGTATAAAACTCAGTAGTGAAGAACAAATAACTGTAGTCTGCGAAAGGTTCCTCAGTCCCATTGGCGACATCCGTCCCCTGTTACACAACAATAAACCACAATAAGCAATCAGGTATAATTAAAAACGAAAAAACCTTGATTTTTTACGAAAAATTTACGCGAACCAAAGTTTTAAAGGCCTAGAACCGGTGGTTCTAGGCCTCAGAACCGGTGGTTCCAGGCCTCAGAACCGGCTGTACACGACCAGATGCACCACCGGTTCTATGGCCTTGAACCGATGGTGAAGGGGCCTCAAAACCGAGCGGACTGAGGCCCCTCACCACCGGTTCAAGTCCTCAAAACTGTGCATAGGTCACGCACGACCTGTTCAAAGGCCGAGAACCAGCCGTGCGTGACCTACGCACCACCGGTTTCCATGGCCAGGAACCGATGGTGCTGAGGCCACCGGTCAAAATTTTACCTTTTCCGGCGATTGCTGCTTCTCCGGCACCGGTGGCTGCTTCTCCGACGACTCCAACTCCTTTTCCGGTGACATTCCATCGGCCCTTATCTCCGGCGACATCAACTCCTCCACGCTAATCCCTAGTTCTGGTTGAGTCATGATCGATTTTGTGTTTTGCTCTATAATGAGGTTGAATGTTCTTGATTTTATTTTGACGTTTGAACTTGGTTTCAAAGATTTTAATAAAACTAGACTATTTGGATGATAAATTCACTAAAGAAGAATGTTTGTTTCGGTATAGATATCGAAATAGGTTATTTGGTGAATTGGGTATACTTAGGATACACTTAGTAGTTTTTTTTACTTAATGGCAGTTTCGAAATTAATTTTATTGTCGTAGATAATTTGGTAAAAAAAATCACACTAAAATCGAAAGAGAATTTTGGGTATATTTAAACCGGAATTGGGTATATATAGCCATACCCATAATAAAAACTTGAACAAGATTTTTATAATCATATTTGATTATAAAATATATATTTGATTTTATTATCAAAATGAACCAATAAATAATAAATATTTAATTTCAAAAACAATAAATTAATTCATGTCACACCATAAAATTTTATCAATTTTCACGTTCCATCATCGGTTAGAATTATGAAGTTCAATTTCTTTTATCAAATCATGAATCTAAACATTATCACTAGAATTTCAAAGTGTTGCTGTTTCAACCTCACATTTGAACATTTAGAATTTTGGTATAAAATTCAATTTCTTTTCACCAAACTATACATCTAAACTTGTCATTAGAATTTCAAAGTGTTCGAGGGAAATGCTCTCGTAAAGTAGCCAAAAAGTACTGAAAAATCAAACATATCCGATAATACAAAGCACAAGTTCACTGAAAAAACTAAAAGTTTGGCACAGATTGCACCCTCAGAAATGAAATCGCGCACATTCATATGTTGGTGGGTTTTGGTTTCTTGACTATCAAGACAGGACACTTCACATTCTGCGCACAGTGATTGCTCACGCTCCCAAGAAAAGCCCTGCACATTCACATAATTACAGCATAATATTCATTAGTCTTGATGGTTTTCGACATTTCTAATACCAACCCAACCCTTTCTTTTTTCTGTCGAATTTTGAGCTCTAACTACATCCGAAACCTTTGTTTCGAGGGCTGAGCCAAGCTCTAGCTCTAAATATGGTTGGATATCCAATATCTATAACAAGTATCTGGGGTTGGGTCGCATATCGTTAGGCTATGAACCAATTGGACTTGTATATAGACACATGATGTAGACTTTACGAAACGAAAGAATTGTAAAACCCACCTCTTTATCGGTCCGTATCCATGACTTCCCATGACCAACAATGCATCAAGGCCCAGCTCTTCCGCCACTTGGCAAATCACGTCTCTCGGGTCGCCATTCTCTACTCTTGTCACCACTTGGATCTACACGAGCAAAACCGTGAAAAAACAATACATCATCATTTTGGTTAGAGCTGTCAATTTTGTGTAACGGGTAGGCATCGTATTGCGTCTCAGGTTGGTTAACAAAATCACATTACCCAAACAGAAGTTCTTTTTGTGCTGTGTTTGGGTCGACTCGAAATCCCACCTCGTCGTAGATACCTTACCCTGTCCTTAAAATATTGTGATGGGGTGTGTTGGCTCATACGAGGATAGTCAATTTTGTGTCACATGTTGGTTAAAAAAGGTCATGAACCCCAACCGAACACCTTTTTCTTCGGTTTGATGTACTGGTCGACTGACCGGATGCAATGTAAATATCTCTGGTTCTAACATACGCATAGTGCCGTATCGTATATCAACAAACCTAGCTCTATTAATATGAACTAGGGAAGATCAATACAGTAACCTTCTAGTCTAAGTCAATCAAAAGCTCGATTTATTCGAAACTGAGCCAAATTTAACGAATTTACCAACTACTCTGAGCTTAACTTGCATATTACTCTAACCGAACTTGAGCTGAACTTTACATATTATAAAAATTTGACACTTACGTCTGGGAACTGCTTATGACACATCTTTTTGGCCTTTCCCATGATGCAATCAGCCACATCTGTGCTGTACTTTTCCATTGACGCCAACACATCAGACGAAAACATATATCCTGAAAAAGTTGGATTCAATTATCTAACCCAAAATCTTTTACAAAAGCTAAGGCTGTCCCGGACAGGAACCGATAAGAACCGGACCGAACCTTAACGGTCCGGTTCGCAGTTCCATCTTAAAAACCGAACCCGATAAGGAACCGAACAAAACCGGTTCCGAACCGAACTGATAAAACCGATAAACCGGTAGAACCGATTCAACTATTTATACAATTCATACATAATACTTTTTAAATTCAATTATTTAAATCGGATTCAATAGCCAACCCAAATCAAAGTTTACAAAATCTGAGATAAAACTGAAATCGAAATACCCAGAATTTAAAATCATGAACTTGGTCTTTCAAAAACTTGACATATAAAGTATAAACGATCTAGCAGACGAGAAGCCGAATCGGAACTTGTAATATGAAATCTTTGTACCTTGCATGTTATGTTTCATCAAGCTAGAATCATCGGTAACAGCTGTACTGTAGAGACCTCTTGGTGGTTTAGCATACAAAAGCACAAGGGAATCTTTGGAATCTCGAGTATTGACTATGTTTTTGAGGCACCATGAGAGAGCATACATGCTCTCTTCTCCTTCGTCGACGGCCACGATGATCTTCCTCTCTTCTCCGGTTGTCATCACTGGTTTTCTTGCTGCGGCGGTTGAACAGAACAGAATAGGAAAGTGGGTTTTCTTTGTTTTGTTTTTGTTTTTGGAAGTTCCGTGAAAATGGAGGAGTGAATCTTTATGAAGTAGTCCAGTGACGGTGATTGACCTGTCTGATTTCGAGACCATGGGCTTGTGCTCTGGTTTATGAAATCAATTTTATAAGTTATCCGTTTCATATAAATTTATGAGCGAATATAATGTATTTTTGTACTTTAGTAGGCTTTAACATTTTAATATTACTGGCGGGTGACTCTAAATGAAATGAAAAATAATAGTAATCAATATTCAGATCTATAATTTTTAGGGTTAAATATAAATAATTACAAAAAAATTAAGTATATTTGTATTGTTGTGAGTCGAGTCAAGTTAATTTTACTATTTATATTTGGATCAAGGATGGAAACCATTTGGCTGATTTAGAAGAAATTTTTGCTAATTTGACGAAGATAAATCTGAAATTTAATCCTGAAAAATGCACGGGTAAGATCCGGAGATTTTTTATGGTACATAGTTAGTGAACAGAGAATTGAAGCCGACCCGGTACAATTAAAGGCTTTGAGTACTATGGCACCACCAAGAACAACCAAAGAGGTACGAATCCTGACAAGAAGATTGGAGCGTTGAACACGTTTATATCACGGTCATCGGATAAGTGCGCTCATTTTCTCCAAATGATTGGAAAAGCAAATTGTTTTGACTGGACTCAAAAATGTTTGGATGCTTTTCATCAAATCAAAGAATGCCTTTCTTCACCATAAATTTTTACCATTTGACCGATGGGGCATTGACCTGGTCGGACCTTTACTAATGACATTTGGAGGTTGACACACAATCATTGTTCCAGTCGACTATTTCTCTAAATGGGTAGATGCTGAGCCTTTGGCAGGGACAAGAGCAAATGATGTGATCAAATCTATTGTTTCTAACATCTGTTGACGCTTTGAGGTTTCGAGGAAAATAACAATGGACAAGGACCACAGTTTGATAATAAAGAGATTAAAGCCTTTTGTGAATCTGAAGTGATACAACAATGCTTCTGAGCATTTTTTCACCCCAAACAAATAGCCAAGTTGAGGTGATTAATCGGACAGTTCCAGATGGGCCAAAAACAAATTTGGAAGGTAAGGCTGGAAAATTCCAGGTTATTTACAAGTATTTTTGTGGGCTTACCGAACAACTCCTCGGACCGCAACGTAAGAGTCACCGTTCGCACTCGTTTACGGGATGGATACAGTGGTACCTTTGGAAACAATTTTACCCTCATTCAGGCTCAGTGAATATTCCGAGGAACTAAATGATAAAGGAAAGCGCACAGAATTGGATCTGGTAGAGGAAAAGAGAAGAAGGGCACAACTAAATTCTTTACATTATTAGACTTTGATGAGAAGTTGATATGCTTCAAAAGTTAGAAGACGAGAATTCAAAGCTCGGACAAATATCTCAGGAAAGTTTTCCTTCATACGAAAGAAAAATGCTGGGAAAGTTAGCTCCTAATTGGGAGGGTCCATACACGGTAACAAAGAAGATCAAGTCGGGGACATACATATTTAAAGATAAAAAAAGAAAAATATCTTCCTCACCCCTGGAACATTGAGCACCTCAAAGTTTATTTAGAGTGAATATGTAAATCTATAAATATTCTCTTTATGAACTTATGTAAGTATCGGTGGCATACTCTTTCCTACCCTGGTGGCGCAGGAAGGTTTTAATGAGGTGTCCTAATAGTCGACTTATATATAAAAATCTCTCTGCCATCTTAAAATGATCTCTTTTAAAGTTCATCTTTTTGGACTAAATAGGCATTCAAAAAAAGTTTGGATAATAATGTTCATCTTTTTGGACTCAAAAGACATTCCAAAAAAGTTCGCAAGGTAATGTTCATCTGTTTTGACTCAAAAGACATTCCAAAAAAGTTTGCAAGGTAATGTTCATCTTTTTGGACTCAATATACATTTCAAAAGAGTTTGGAAGGTATTGTTCATCTTTTTTAACTCAAAAGATACTACCAAAAGTTTAGATGATAACTTTCATCTTTTTGAACCTAAAAGAATGATAAACCAATGAGTGTCGACCAACAAATTGCTTAACCATGTGAAAAACTTTGGAAGGAGATAATCACACAAAAATACTATATCATTTAGATCGCTGGCAAAACAAAGTCGCACAAAAACAAAGATCTTTAAGCAAGTCCGATGAGGGATTCCAAAAAAGTGGATTAGCAAAGGTTAAACAAAAGATAAAGTTCAAATAAAAAGAAATAACAATCATTCGTTTTGTCTGGGCGCGGATTCATCTTTGTTGTCTTCCGATGAGTCAGAATCGGATGAAGAGCTTTATGAATCACTGCTACTTACTAAGTCTTTTGTAGAGACGCTAGCTGGACGATGTCTCTCTATAACACGTAGCCAAAGACATCTTAATTTTAAGTCAGGAAAACGTTCATGCATTTCCATAACCAAGGCTGATATGAGGTTGGCATCTCTTGTTTCTAGATGAGAAACGCAGTCGGCAACATAAGCATCCAAGCATTTTTCTTCTCGGTTTCAAAATTCTTGGTCAAGGATTCTTTTTCCTTGGTGAATTTTTCAAGTTCAATAACAGTGTTCTCAAAGTATGATTTAGTCTTTGCACATGATTCAACAAGACCATCGACGAGGGTGTCCCGTTCGGTATCTTTAATAATGAAACGCTCTTGTTCGTCATCAAACTTTGTTTTCTCCTCAGAAAGTTGAGTTTCCAAGGAAGTGATTTTATTTTTATGATTAGAAGAGATCTTTTTCTTATCATCAAGTTCATCTTCCACTTTCTTCAACTCAATCTTCCTTAAATCTGCAGCTGTCTTCTTTAGACAGACAACCTCCTCCTTCAATTTATTAACCTCAACGGTAAATCATTCACCTTAGTTCTCCTTTGAATCACTTCTCTTTTATAGCGATCTTTGCGATTGAATTCCCTCTCAAGGAGAGCAACAACACAGAGCAACCTATTAAGTTCGTTGGCAACAAAGTCATTCTCATAAACATCAAAATAAGTAAAGCCAGGAGACAGATTTTCACCCTCCCCGGGAACTCCCCCGGTAACTGGTTTACTTTGGACAAACTCCATACCAGATTCTGGGTCGACTATAATAACTTTATTTACAGGGGGAAAACTCGAACCTGTGGTATTTTCGTCTTCCTCTGCACTGTCAATAAGTTTCTTCTGTTTTTATTGAGAAGAGAATCTCCTCGATCTCACATTATCTTCCCTCCCTGTTGGCCTAACTTCGATCACATCCTCATGAATAACATATGTTGGGTTTTCTTCTTGAATATCCGCTCGAGATCCCCTTCGAACATCAATCTGATGGTCTTCACCGACCTTAACTGGTGGATTATCATGGACAACAGTCCATTGATCCTTAAGGGCTTTAGTTGGTTGTTCTCCCCGGATATCTTCCTCCAAGTTAGTATCACGCTCCGTTTCTGTGTCCTCACCTTAGGATTTTCAACATCTTGATGACTTGGGGCCCTGGCTCGGGTAAGAAGAAAAACTTGGTTGTCTAGATCTTCCAAACGCTTCAAAATAGCATCTTCTGGGGGAGGCAACATCAAGTCCTTCAAGGATTTCTTTTAACCCGGATCATACCTTCAAAGGTTATTTCTGACTAAATTCGAGAGCGTAACGAACCTGTGGAATATATATATATATATCTCCAGTTAGCACCTTCCTAAATGCTTCACTTCATAAAAATCGTCTTGGCGGATTTAGTATAGTCTTTGAAAGGCTTAGTAATACCTTTCATACCTGTTCATAAAGAGATAATTTAGTGTGACCATTTTAAATTAATAAAACATGATATGTAAGCAGTTAAATACCTCGCCCGGTCCATTTCAAAGATAGTCGTTGATGCAATTCTTTAGAGTTTTCAAAATCGGTCTCTCATAACCCGGAGATGAATATAAACTGTTGTTTTCATTTCTTATCTGCCTCCAAGAAATCCTTGACTACTTTGTATTTCCTGGCAATCCCCAAAGAGTAGAAGGGGTAATGAGAGTTTTTGGCTACCTCCGAAATAGAAACAAGTTGCTCTATCAAAAATTCGTTTTCGAAAATCCTAGAGGCCATAAGCGTGTGCCACATGTTGGGGTCAGCCCGAGATGGACACAACTCGATCAGGTTGAAATACTCTACCAAAGTAGGGTCAAGGGGTAGACGAAAACCCCAATTCATGAGTTCTGTGTAGAGAATGAGTTCATGGTTACGAATAAAGAGGGGTGTTTCCCCAATGTTTAGAAATCAGATTACAATATTTTTTGGGATCTCCCATCGGTCTCTCGACTTTACCTCTTTGGACGAATGTAAATATTTTTACTTGATCTGGAAGAGTGCAAGTAAGTGGTATCAAGCCCGCGAAGGTTGTTACCACATATATCTTTTATGTTTGAAGGGAGATTTGAGGCGTGTTTTCTTTTTTGCTTCTTCTTCCTTCATTTGAAAGTTTATCCTTGATGATTAGAAGAAACAGTAACAGTATTGGGGGGAAGATGAGAGAGTTTTTGAATCAGATTCTAGTATCCCCGGGTCGATGGTAGTATGGGGATAGCTTGGATAGGTTCCGTTTCTAATGGGGCTATAAGGTTAACTCACCGCTCAGTGTCTGACTCATCAGGCATCTTGTTTTCTTGAGATTCGGGTATGGATTTTAAACCATTCTCGATACGATAATTTTTAGATGAAGGCCTTCGCAGACTAACTTCAAGAGTAGTCTCAAGAGATCCTTGGGGGGTTACCTGTGGAGTCACAACCGAGGGAGATAGCTTAATTTTGATGGATCTCTTAGCCGATTCAGGGGATTCTTTTCTTTTGTCCCGGTCTCTTTTATTTGTCTTGGAAAGATTATTTTTATCACCACTCATAGATATGAAGGGAAAGGATTTACGATTGTTACTAGAAGGAGAAAGGTCACGAAGAAGTGAAGAAGAAGATGCGTTTTTACCTGAGGTTCCTACTATTTCAAACCACGATCAAAGAGGAGACCAGTTATCACGAAATGTAGCTTGAAAAGTTTTGCCAGGTGTTGGGTGTTCGATAGCACTGGAAGCTCTTCTTTCTTTTGCTCTACTAGAAATGTTGAACCACCTCGCTTATAACTTTTAAGGTTCACAAATTCCTTAGTCATGAAAGATTAAGAAAATAACTTAACCTCAAAAGTTGTTTATCTCTCTAAAATGGGCTCTCTCTAAATCAAGTGGGTAAAAATTGAAATAATGGTAAAAGATGAGTATTTATAGTAGGAAGTGTCTTCTGTTAGGTATAAGTTGAAGAGTCAGATTCAAAGGCCTCTTCGACACATTATCCTACTCAAACGATTTCCTACAAATGCTAGGAGGTGATCGACACGTGGTGAGGGGTGATGTCACTGCCCTAGGCTACTTCTGATACCATAACGGATAGATAATCGCACAAAAAGCTAAAAGTAATGATAGTTTGGATGATGTCATTATGACCAAGATAGTGGTCACAAGTAAGGTTATAATATCTGATCTAAGGGAAATATGCTAATTTCCTGTCAAATCAGATCAAAAGAAAAAAAGAAAAGGAAAGCACAAAAACAAAAGTGAAATCAAAGACACAATTGTTAACGGAGTTCAGCAAATTATGCCTACGTCTCCGGACCTGCTGCAGATCGATTTTATTAGGAAGAACACAGTGACTGCCGTTTCTAGTGAATACACAAAAACCCTAACCCTCGGTTTTGTAGAGACTGTAACACTTAAAAAAGGGAAAAAAATACTACAGTCCTTAATCTGTAATTTATAACCCCCTAAAATTACACTGTCTTTTCAATTCACTCCACTTCTCTTTAATGTGCTTAGCACTTGCCTCATCTCCACTGTCTTCCACTGTCTTTTCATCTAGCATCTCTTCTATCCAATAATAACATGTTGAATAATGCTGGATTATTATGTCAAAATAACACATTCTACTTGAAGGTTATGATGCATTTTACTCAAGTGATGGCAAGCACTGGCTTCATTGGAAATGCAGATAAGTTCAGAAAAACTTAACAATCTCCCACTTGAAGACTGGTTTCAACCTGTCTTCACACCTTGATCTATGCAGCAGATATTTTTGGTCTTATTACTCTTGTAGACCAACTGAAGCTGAACACAAATTCAGTTTTTCAATGGCTACTGTCTTTGTCAACATATCAGCTGGATTCTTGCTTCCTTGGATCTTTTCCAGTATTAGCACCTCATCTTCCAATAAAGATCTAATGAAATGATAACGAAGACTGATGTGCTTGGTTCTTGAATGAAATGTTGAATTCTTCGCCAAATGAATTGCACTTTGACTATCACTATGCAGAACGTCGTTCTTCTGTTTGAATCCCAACTCGGTTAACAAACCTTGAAGCCATATCATCTCTTTACTGGCTTCGGTCACCGCTACATACTCAGCCTCTGTAGTTGATAAGGTGACAATTTTCTGTAACTTTGACATCCAACTAACAGCTATAGTTCCAACAGTAAATATATAACGGGTAGTGCTTTTCCGGTGATCAACTTCACCTCCAAAATCTGCATCTACGTAGCCTTGTACCTTTAACTCACCCTTACCAAAGTACAAACACTTTTCTATAGTACCTAGTAGGTACCTCAAAATCCATTTGACCGCTTCCCAATGAATTTTCCCTGGGTTTGATATAAACCTGCTCACAACTCCCACTGCATAACTAATGTCTGGTCTCGTACAGACCATTGCATACATCAAACTTCCAATAGCTGAGACGTAAGGAACCTTAGCCATGAAGTCTTTTTCTTCATCCGTCTTAGGGGATTGATCCTTGGATAAACGAAAGTGACCTGCCAATGGTGTACTAACTGGCTTTGCATCACACATGTTAAATCTCTTCAAAACGCGATCGATGTACTCTGACTGAGATAACTACAAAACATTTCTATGCTTATCTCTTATGATTTGCATTCCAATAATCTTCTTCGCCGGACCCAAGTCCTTCATGTCAAATTCTTTTAACAATTGTAGCTTCAATCTTCTAATATCATCCATATCTGAACCTGCTACTAACATATCATCAACATAGAGTAGCAAAATGATATAACTAGACTTAAAATTTTTAAAATAGCAACAGTGGTCCGCATTACACTTCCGAAAACTCTCTTTGTGCATAAAACCGTCAAATTTCTTGTACCACTGTCTTGGAGCTTGTTTTAAACCATACAAACTTTTCTTAAGTCTGCATACCATGTTTTCTTTCCCTTCTTTTAAGAAACCTTCTGATTGATACATGTATATCTCCTCATCCAAATCCCCGTGAAGAAATGCAGTCTTCACATCTAACTGTTCAAGATAAAGGTCTTCAATGGCAACAATACTCAACACTGATCTAATAGTATTGAGCTTCACAACTGGAGCAAAAATATCGGTGTAATCAATTCCTTCCTTTTGCTGCAACCCTTTAACAACTAGTCGTGCTTTGTATCTCTTAGAGCCATCATGCTCATCTTTCACCCGATACACCCATTTGTTATGAAGTGCCTTCTTACCCATTGGTAACTCAGTTAGGTCCCATGTATCATTTGAGATTAAAGACTTCATCTCATTTTTCATAGCAAACTCCCACTTACTAGCATCACTGGTCTGGCAAGCTTCATCATAGCATTCAGGTTCTCCTCCATCGGTAAGCAACAGATAGTTCAAGTATCTCCTGTTGGGTACATGGGGTCGAGAAGATCTTCGCAAAATAGGAACTGCCTCGGTCGGCTGTAGGGTATCGGATTGCTGTCGATCGGTCTGTCCAACAGACTCTCCTTCTTGAGGGGTTAATCTGATTGACTCTATTTCTTGACTATCTGGGACTCCTTCGATATCTGCAAATACTGATTCATACGGCTTTGATTCATTTGCTTCAGTTTTATGTCTGTCCTTGTACATCACTGTTTCATTGAAGATCACATCTCTGCTTCGTATCATCTTCTTGTTCTCCTCATCCCAAACACGATAACCGAACTCATCATCACCATAGCCGATCAGAAAACATTTTTTCGATTTCGGATCAAGCTTGTTCCTGCCTTGGTCACTTATATGACCATATGCCGTACAACCAAAAACTCTTAGATGTGATAATTTTATATCATTACCACTCCATACCTCCTCGGGTATTCGATGTTCTAAGGGAACCGACGGGCCTCGGTTAACCAGGTAAGCCGATGTGTTGATTGCTTCTGCCCAGAACGGCTTCGGTAAACCAGACTGCATTCGAATGCTTCTGGCTCTTTCTGTCAACGTTCTATTCATACGTTCGGCAATACCATTGTGTTGAGGCGTACCTGGAACGGTTCTCTCCATCCTGATACCATTCTCATAGCAAAAGTTCTTGAATTTGGTGTCCTCATATTCACCATCATTATTAGTTCTCAAATTTTTAATCTTCAGACCTGTCTCATTCTCAACCATAGATTTCCATCTCCTAAAAACATCAAACACTTCAGATTTATGCTTCAGAAAATAAACCCATACCTTTCGAGAATGATCATCGATAAAGGTCACAAAATAGTGTTTCCCTCCTATAGATGAAACAGTTGTTGGCCCCCAAACGTCAGAGTGAACAAGCTCTAGCCTTTCTTTCTTTGGGGTTCTACTAATCGTCTGAAAACTGACCCTTTTCTGTTTTCCAAGTATGCAATCTTCACACATGTCTATATCGACTGACTTTAGACCTGGAAGCTTCCCATTCGAGTACATAATTTTCATACCCTTCACACTCATATGGCCAAGCCTCTGGTGCCAAACATTTGGATTTTCGTTTCCTGCTGCTATTGCAATTGAACACCTCGTCTCTGCTGTCTTGTAAAGAGTACCACTCTTCTTTCCGCGAGCAACCGTCATTGCTCCCTTTGAAATTTTCTAATTGTCACCATGGAAGATCGTACTATAGCCTTCACTAGCCAACTGCCCTACTGAGATTAAGTTCTTTCTCAGACTAGGGATATGTCTGACATCTTTCAGTTCCCATACAGACCCATTCAACTTAATCTTCACAGTACCTTTACCAATAATATCACAAGGTTGATCATCACCAAGATATACTTTTCCAAGGTTACCAGGGACATACCTCTCGAAGAATTCTTTCTTCGAAGTCGCGTGAAACGATGCTCCAGAGTCTAATACCCAAGACTCTTCTGTGCTTTCTAAAGAGCATATTAACGCATCGTCTCCTTCTGAAGTGATATTTGCCTCTGTCTTCTTCTCTTGTTCCTTTGGTTCTCTCTTGCACTGAAATTTAAAGTGCCCGGTCTTCCCACAATTCCAACACTCCATGTTTCTCAACCCCTGGGAATTTTTAGGATTCCTAGACTTGGACCTCCAGTCTCTTGATTTGCCTCGGTAGTTCGACTTACCACGTCCATATACTCTGGTTGAATTTCTTCCTCTCGATTCTGTATGTAAGACTGAGGAGATTGATGACTCACCTGATTCTCTCCTTCGAATCTCTTCACTGAGAACTAGGTCACGAACATCATCAAATTTCAACTTATTGCTTCCTGATGAGCTACTCACCGCAGTGACAGTAGCATTCCAACTATCTGGTAGTGAAGACAACAGTATCAATACTCGTATTTCTTCATCAAAATCAATTTCAACTGAACTCAACTGGCTTGTGATTGTATTAAGTTCATTGAGGTGTTGAGCTACCGAAACACCTTCTATCATTCGCAAATTGAATAAACGCCTCATCAAGTGAACTTTGTTAGACACTGATGGCTTCTCATACATACTGGAGAGAGCCTTCATAAGACCCGCCGTGGTTGTTTCCTTTATGATGTTAAAAGAAACGTTGCAGGATAGCGTCAATCGGATGACTCCAAGAGCTTGTCTATCAAGAAGGGTCCATTCTTCATCTTTCATACCTTCTGGTTTCTTTTCTGAGAGGGGTTGATAAAGTTTTTTCTGGTACAGATTATCTTCAATCTGCATCTTCCAGAACCCAAAATCTACACCATCGAATTTTTCGAGTCTCACCTTTCCTTCGTCTGTAGCCATTGCTCCCACTCAAATCTGATTTCCTTTGGATCGCTACCAACTTGGATCTGATTCCAGTTCTAAGGGAAATATGCTAATTTCCTGTCAAATCAGATCAAAAGAAAAAAAGAAAAGGAAAGCACAAAAACAAAAGTGAAATCAAAGACACAATTGTTAACGGAGTTCAGCAAATTATGCCTACGTCTCCGGACCTGCTGTAGATCGATTTTATTAGGAAGAACACAGTGACTGCCGTTTCTAGTGAATACACAAAAACCCTAACCCTCGGTTTTGTAGAGACTGTAACACTTAAAAAAGGGAAAAAATATTACAGTCCTTAATGTGTAATTTATAACCCCCTAAAATTACACTGTCTTTTCAATTCACTCCAGTTCTCTTTAATGTGCTTAGCACTTGCCTGATCTCCACTGTCTTCCACTGTCTTTTAATCTAGCATCTCTTCTATCCAATAATAACATGTTGAATAATGCTGGATTATTATGTCAAAATAACACATTCTACTTGAAGGTTATGATGCATTTTACTCAAGTGATGGCAAGCACTGGCTTCATTGGAAATGCAGATAAGTTAAGAAAAACTTAACATCTGATTCAGAGAAGTCCCATAAGAAAGTTTACTTAAAACACGAGTGATGAAATCGTCCGACTAAAATGAGAAACAATAATGACCCGGGGAGGCTCAAGGACCGGAAAATCCATGCAGAATTAAAGAAAGGAACATTCATCCCCAACATCAGCCTAAAGAAAGTCTCAGAAAGAAAAGTCTGAGGAGACCCTCAGGAAAAAAAGTCCGAGGATTCCCTCAGGAAGAAAAGTTTGTTGATAATATGAGTCCTTCCTCATATACTTTCACAAGGACTGAGGGGTTACTGATAAGGGAAGAAAAATATGGTGAGGAATAGGCCTTGGTTTACCAAATACAATGATCAAATAAGTGTAATTATTTGATAAGGACCAATCTGAAGCAAACATAAGGACTAAGGGGGTTAAATGTAATAACTAGTAAACTTGTTTAAGATGAGTTAAGACGTGGGGTGAGAAATCCACTTTAGACAGACACTCTCATACGAACATTTTTGCATCCAGATTTATCTTTAATAATCATCTGAGTTTATCAACATCCACCCTAATCTGAATCACAAAAGTACTAAGTGTTAGATTATTTTCAGTTGGAAAAAAGAGACCATAATTCGATGATATCTTAATATAACGAAGGACTCCTAACGCTGTTTCCTAGTGTGGCTTCGTAGGTGATCCCATAAATTGACTAAGTGTATGCACTGAATACATAATATTAGGCCCAATCATTATCAAATATATTAACATGCCAACCAGTCTCTCAAATCTAGTCAAATCATAAAATAACTCCCCGTCTTCATCGGTTAATTTCAAATTCTGCTCCACTGGAAATTTACGGGTTTTACTCTTTACAATATAGCTTGCAAAATATCTAATATATATTATTTTGGAGACATAAATATTCTGCCCATAGATCGAAAAAATTTAATATCTATAATATATTTTAACACATCAAGATCTTTAATGTGAAAATGTTAGAGTATATGACTCTTTAACAATTTGATTTCATGTAAGTCATTTTCAACATATATGAGAATAACAATGAATTTATTACCTTGAGATTTATTAAAAATGAGTAATTCATATTTGAATGTATGTAACTTGTGGTTTTGATGGAAGCTGAAAAAAAAATTAAAAACTAATTTTGGGATGTTTATTTCACACTGTAGATAGATTTGAGAAACCGACATACTGAATACTCCCCCTGTCGGCGGAGACCATGAAGTGGAGACATATATGCCTCCTCATCTAGATTTCCATGAATAAAGGCATTATTCATATCAAGTTGATGAATATGCCAATTTCTGGAAGCTATATCAGTCAAGAAACATCAACGAATGATGAGTTTATCAATTGGAGAAAATGTCTCTTTATAATCAATACCTTGATAATGGGTGTACCTTTTTGTATCATTTTGCCACCAAATAGGATTTATATCACTTAATAGTTCCATCGAAGTTGTAGTTGATCTTATAAACTCGGAAAAATCTAATAGGTTTGTTTCTCGGACGAAGGGAACCAACTTTAAGTGTTGTTATATTCTAAAGCCTGAATTTCAGTGGACATGGCTTAGTGCCAAAGTGGATCACGATTAACATTTTCAAAGGCTATGTTCGTGCTGATAACAAAGCTAAAAAAGTACGGTGGTTAGGAGAAAAACCTAAAACATAAGTATGGGAAGAGAAATGATGCCTTATAAATTGACGAGAACTTTATTGTGCTGAAAATTGATTGATCTCGGTAGATTTGTCATAATCTTGGTGCGATATAAGAGGTTGTATGTGGCGGGTGAAATGATGAACCAAGATATCACTTGAAACTGGAGGAGAAGGATATATGTTTGGAGATGGTGATGAAATAGAAGGTGTTGGTGGAGCGGAAGGTGACGAAAGAGTGATAAGTGAGGATGATGAATTTATAGTTAATTCTGGGGACATAAAAGAGGTAGGTGGTAAATAGATGAGATTTGTGGGATTTGATGGAGATAAAAGTGATAAAGTCCGAGTTTCTGAATCATAGAATGTGCGATTGGGAAATAAAAGTTATGATGAGTTAGCTTCTTGATTGAAAGATAATCAGGATTATTGGTTTGGAAAAGCCAAGGTCACTGCAAGATCAAAGCGAAATAGATTTTGTTTAAAGTAAACATCGCAGATTATGAAAAATTTATATGTATGTAAATTAAGAACTTTGTAGCTTTTTTCCCATGTGGATACCCCAAAAAACACAAATGGATGCACGTAGATCAAATTTAGGTTTGGGATGAACATTACTCACATAGCATGCACAGCAAAAAACGCACAAGTGTGTGAGTCGGGGATGGGGAGATTATATAAGATCTCTAATGGGGATTTATTTGATATTAAAAGAGTAGGAATGTGATTGATTAAACAAACGGATGTTAAAACATAATCCCCTTAAGATTCAAGTGGTACATTTCAAATATATCGAAGTTTTCGTTCGACAACTTCATTTTGTTGTGGGGTATAAACACACGAGTTATGAAGTTCAATGCTTTTGTTTTAAAAAAAGTACGAAGAAGAAGAAAGGTTTGAGTGCATCGATTAATTTTTTTAACAATTATAAGGCAATAATATAGACCAATATACGAAGGAACATTTTGAGGACGTCATACATCACAATGTAATAAGGAGAAAATAAATTTGGTATTTATTGAGCTTTTGGGAAATGGAAATCGTGTTTGCTTTGTTTATGGGGAAATTGCAATTATTTCATAACTCTTTGTGAATATCTAGAAGCAAATATGAAAGTAATTTAAAACAAGACAAGGATGGAGGGCCTACGCGTAAATTTCATAGATCAGATGACTAATTTATTTGAATGTATATAGTATAGACCACGACATTGTCTACCCGAGCCAATCATCTTCCCCAAAAACAAGTCCTACAAAATATAATAATCAGGAAAAAAACGATGCAACAATTTTGATATTTGGTGAGTTATCTAGATGAAATTAAATTTGAATTAAAGGCTCGTACGCACAAGACATATGTAATGGTTAATTTGGAATTAAAACTAAATGTGCTAATGTGAGTGATTTATGATGCTGCACAATTTGGTAAATTAACATTGGTAATAGTGGAAGGCTTGAGATTGGTTAAAAGTGATATGTGAGAGACAATATGATCCTTGGTGCCAATATCCAAAATCCAAGGACTTGTACTACTAGAATTAAGTTACACAAATCAAACTTGCAGCATACACATATGCATCAACATTACCAGAATTCTTGTGATATAATGCACTGATATTTGGGCTAATTGTTGTATTTTTCAGTAGTACACCCCTGAAATATGCTAGTAGTATTGGAACTCAATGAATTTGATTATGCCGCATTCACCAAAAGTTAATTGTCAGGAATCGAAGATTTTTGTCCTCATAATTTTTTCCGTTTGTTACTATTTCTATTTTTCAATCGGCATTTATCCTCTGTATGACCCCTCTTATCACAATATGTCTAATAAAACCTGAGAGTCTAACAAACATCTATAGTATGTCTGGATCGGTTACATTGGTCACATATTTTATGCTTTAAATTTCCTCATTTTTCCTAGACAACGACTGTTATGGGGAAGTTTTCAATTGGATCACATGATACATGTCACTGCTTTTCTTCTTTGATTATCAAAGAATATGCTTGACGGATATTGGTTAGAGGTGACATAATTAATATATTGGACCTCAACCCCTTGTAAGATTCACTGAAACCCATAAAACATTACATAAGTTGATCTTTCTCTCTCGGTTCGAAGTGTACTTATCGTTGATTGCAGGTCAGTGGAGAACGATATGTCTCGAGCTCATCCTATAATGACTTTATCTTGGTGAAATATATAGCTACTTCCATTGTGGCTTGTGATATGATGTCGATTTATTTTTATATATAAAACACAGTTGAAGCGTTCTTTTGGGAGAATTGGTCGCGCAAGTCAACCCATACTTCACGTGCTGTCTTGGCATGGATAACCCCTTAAAATGTATGATTTTATAACATGAGTCAACCACACAATTATCATGTTATTGCATTGGTTCCATTGCTCAAATAAAAAAAAAGTTCATTCTCTTATGATGGTTCTTTGACACTACCGTCGGTGAAATCAATCTTCTTTTTTGCAATGACGACATGAATAACTACATTGCTCCATGATTGATGATTGATGATTAGCTCCATTTAATTTGATGGGAACCAAAACGTGGCTTGGTTGGTTTGAATGATGAATATAAAAGGTATTTGAGGGACAAATAGCTTTGGTGTCTGATCCAGAACCCTTTGAGTTGGTGGTTTGGATCTCCGTCTTAGACATGTAAAAATCATAAATCATAGTGATTTATTGTTTTTTTTAAGAACGAGAATTGTGATAATTAAGAGTTTTAGAAACTTATACCATGTCAAGTGATAAAAAATTATGTGTATTTTCAATAAAAATATTGCTCATATATAGTTAGAAACAATAATTACTGCAATCAATGAAATCAATCCTAGTTATAACTACAATCAATACAATCAATCTCAATATATTCACGTCTAAACTATTACAGCTATTCATATACCTTTTTATCTATAGTTACTTTATAATAAATATAAATAAAACAAACATCAACCAATACGATAATATATATTAATTGCCCCAAGGGGGTAGCCGAGTTGGTTGAGTATGGTATGTTTGTGACCAAAGGTCATGAGTTTGAGTCCCTCTACATACACTTTCTCGGCTGAGTCTGTCACCTTGTGTGGTTTACCTTCTGGCGTTAGTTTGCAGGATATCGCACCTTGTGTGGTTTACCTTATGACGTTGGTTTGCAGGCTATCGCGTCAGACTGAGGGCTGACGATTTACTTTGTGCGCACTCATTGCACTCTGAGTAGCGGTTGCGGGTTCCCTAAAAAAAAATATACATATTAATTGTGAATATATCAACATTAGTTTTCCTAACATCATATGTTTTATTAAATATAAATAATTGAATTTGAAATGAGATTTGAACGGAAAGATTAGTATGAAAAAAGATAATATTTATTCTAGACTTGTTTCAATAAAATTATTTAATCAAATTTTGTTGCTAATTGGGTTTTGATAACATTTAAAATTTTGAGGGATTAATTGGATCCAATGTTAAAAATAAAAATAATAATCATAGTTATTTGTTTGAAGTTTAGATGTTGTTTTTGTTTAATATATCGTTACCTAATATACATAGATATATACTTATTAAATTTAGTTTTTATTAATAATATTTTATACAAAATGGCTCAACGTTTATAAAATTAATGAAGTTTATTCAGTAATCCAAATTAGATCTGAAATTTCTTTATTTTATATTTGATATTTTAAGATATGATTAAATTTTATTTGTTTAGACTATATTTTTTTAAATAATAAACAAAATATGTTTTCAAATAATCTATTTACACTTTAAATAAATTTGAAGATATTTCGTAATTGTCAATAATAATTAAAAACAACAAGACCACGTTCTTAAAAAAAAAGTTAGTTTTAAGTTGTTTTTTTTTATAATGATCGTTTAAGAGTTTTGAAATCCTGATGTAGTAATGTTTTTTAATATATTAAGATAACGTGATTTGGAAGTACAGATTTATAAAATTTAGTGCATATAAAAAATAAGTTCTATTTGTTTTATATAATTAAATAATAAATATGGTAAGTAAATGAATAAATAAAAATAGTTCAAGTTTTGGTTATATATATATATATATATATAAAGTAGATATAGTTTTTGAATTATATTATATAGGATATATTATAATTAATATATATAATATAAATAGATATTCATATTTTATTTTATATATGTTAAATTTTATTTTTTATTAATTATATAACGTAGAATAAGTTAACTATTAAAATATCATATAATTAGAAAATTTATTATTACTAGAAAAAATTAATATTCAAATACATCTATATTTATATAGTTAGAAAGTTTATATATTACCAACACTAAAAAAAGATAATATCCAAATTCAATAACAAAATTTAGTTTAGTTAAGACGAATAAAAAAAATAATAATGAAGACCAAATTAGTTTATTTTATTTTGTTTTGTTTTATTTTATTTTATATTTCTAATATTTGATTTTATCTAGAAATGTTTTTGGAGCTGATCTGGGAGATATGAGAAAAGTATTGTTTCATTAACAACGTGACACTTTGTAATTGAATTTTCTTTTTTTTATTGTTTGCAGTGTTTTGAATACATTGATTTTTAATGACATGCACCACTCCAACAGTGTAACATCTATTGTATATAAAAATCCATAATTTCATAGATAATTTATTTGAAATTTTTTGATTCGAAAAATAAATTTAATATATATATAAAAAATAAAATATGAATATCTATATATATGATTATAAAAATATATATACCTTTTTAGTTCTTATTATATATATATATATATAACAATAATATATATTATATCAAAACTTGACATAACTATTATTATTTATTGATTTACTTACAATACGTCTCTTCTTTATTATTTAATTATACCGAAAAGTATATGATAAGCGGTCATGTGCATAAAGTAGATAATATATAAATATATATTATGGTTTATCAATTGACTTTATATAAGATATATTTATTAAATTTCATTTTTCATAATTCAAAATTAGATAATGTAGAATAAATTATATAAATAGAAAATTATGTATTACCAAACTAGAAAAAGTTAATAACCATTATATTTTTATGAGATGACTTTGGGGGTACTTTGGTGTTTTTTTTCTTTAAACGTTATTGTTTTTTTTTTCACTAAAAAATGTAAAAAAAAATAGGTGAATTAGTTGTAGAAAAAAATCGAAAATCCGTGTAATCTATAAAACTTGACCTCCTTAATATTAGTTTTCCATAAAAGGATGGATCAGGAAATTAGAATAATAATCATTGTATGTAATGGTCATGAGTTTGTAAAAAAAACTTGTTACTAACCTGTTTATATTCGGAGAAAATTCGAATATAAAAGAATATAAAAATTATTGTCAAGCGTATTTTAAAAAAGATAAATGGTCAGGCTTCTGTCAATGAAAAACGGCGTAAGGAGTATATATACCATTTTGATTCGATAAATACAACCGGTTTTTGTTATATATATATATATAAATAAATAAAGTGGTTATATACTTAAAGTGAATATGATTTATGAATTAATCTTATATATAATACTATTATTAAACCAATTAATGTAAAATAAGTTATATAAACGAGGAACCATACATATATAACTACTTTATCTCTGAGTTACTCAAAGAGAGTGAGAGGATTGAAAGCACTGGACGAAACTATTGTATTTCAATTTAATAAACGTGTTATTGTAATGAAATTTATTCCATTAAGCTACAAGCCTACAACTTTAGGAGTCACACGATACAATTATTAAATTGTACTCCACTAAAAAGACCGGCAGGCATGGCATGTTGAACATGTAGAAAGAAGGCAAGCAAAGAGAGAAATAGTAAACAGGTACGTTTTTATATTGCAAATATTGGTAAGTTATATTTGACAAAAGCTTAATTTATACTTAATTTATAAGAAAAAATATTCGGTTTGCATGATACTTTCAGGAATACGGGTGAAAAAGATTTGGTATAAAAGAATCGTCAAACAGTTCGGGTATAGGTTGCGATAAGGCCCAAGCTGTGGAAAACAAAAAAAGAATTATAATCTATATACTCATATAAATAAAATGTTATAGAATAAAAATATTACGATGATCTGGCTTTCTGGATGTAGAACCCATGTAAAACTAAAAAAATATCAAAACAATTATGATTATTATAAGTTTAAGTTTAGAATATTTATAAAAACAAAACGTTAAAATAAAACTTACATTTCCGGTTGGTATCTCGATGATTTCGTTAGTCTCGGACAGCGAGTGTTTATCTCTAACATAGGAGTGTTTATCTCTGAGTTACGCAAAGAGAGTGAGACGAAGAAAAGAGGGTGATGAATGATTATAAGACTATGAGAGAGATGGTGAGGAAAGAGAGGGTGAGTTGTGTTTTATAATTGTGAATGAGACTATTAGGGAGGGTCTAGTATGCAAAGATATTACCTTGCCATTAAAAAAATTAAAAGCATAAAGCTAGAGAGCTAACCAAATTCGAAAAATAAGATTTCATTTAATTGCATTTTAATTCATTTATTGTAGACTTGACGTGGTAACTTTATTGTTTTTTTACTTTACTGTTTTAGGAACATAATTTTATTGCACGTATATATGTTTATGTTGACAAAAACATTAATTAATATATATATAATAAAAAATAATACGAATATTATTATATGAAATAACAATATCCTTAATATTCCTTCTACAAGTAACAGAATTAATATAAAAAAGTACGAGTCGTTGAATATATATATATATATATATATATATATATATATATATATATATATATATATATATATATATATATATATATATATATATATATATATATATTATTTTTTCCTTTTTTTAAGAGTATAATTTTATTATTTAAAATAGAGAGTTATTGAACCAATAGAAAACTTTTTACACGCTGCTTATTAACTATTTTTATATAACGAGCTTTTAAAATACTATATTTTCCAAAAATAGTAGAACCATACATAAAGAAAAAATTACTTTTATTGGTTTTTTTTCTTCTCTTTTAATCAAAATTTCTATTAATGAAAAGAAAGTTACAACAATACAACTGGTCTAAGTTTTGCGACACTATCTATGACAGAGGATTGAAAGCACTTGACGAAACTATTTTATTTCAATTTAATAAATGTGCTATATGCTTGATAGAAAACCGTACGGTATTACAATGAAATTTATTCCATTAAGCTACAAGCCTACAACCTTAGGAGTCACAAGATAGAATTATTAAATCGTACTCCACTAAGAAGACCGACATACATGGCCTGTTGAACATTGTAGAAAGAAGGGAGAGAAATAGTAAATAGGTTTGTACGTTTTTATATTGCAAATACTGGTAAGTTATATTCGGCAAAAGCTTAATTTACACTTAATTTATAACATCAAATATTCGGTTTGCATGATACTTTCAGGAAGACGGGTGGAAAAGGATTTGGTATAGGACAATCGACAAACGGTTCGGGTATAGGTTGTGGTACGGTCTAAGCTGTTGAAAAAAAAAAGAATTATAATCTATATACTCATATAAATAAAATGTTATAGAATAAAAATATTATCTTTACTGAAAGATTGAATCTCAGGATGATCTGGCTCTCTGGATGTAGAACCCATGTAAAACTAAAAAATATCAAAACAATTATGATTATTATTATAAGTTTAAGTTTAGAATAATTATAAAAACAAAACATTAAAATAAAACTTACGTTTCCGGTTGGTATCTCGATGATTTCTTCAGTCTCGGACATAGGAGTGTTTATCTCTGACGTATGAGTGTTTATCTCTGAGTTAGGCAAAGAGAGTGAGGCGAGGAAGAGAGGATGATGAATGATTATGAGACTATGAGAGAGAGGGTGAGGAAAGAGAGGGTTAGACAGTTGTGTTTTATAATTGTGAATGCGACTATGAGGGAGGATCTAGTACGCAAAGATATCACTTAGTCACTAAAAAAGTTAAAAGCATAAAGCTAGAGTGTTGACCAAATTCGAAAATAAGATTTCATTTAATTGCATTTTAATTTCATTTATTGTAGACTTGACATGGTAGCTTTATTGTTTTTTTACTTTACTCTTTTAGGAACATAATTTTATTCCACGTATTTATGTTTATGTTGACAAAAACATTAATATATATATATATATATAATCAAAAAATAATACGAGTATTATTATATGAAATAACAATATCCTTAATATTCCTTCTATAACTAACAGAATTAATATATAAGGTAAAATAAAGAGTCGCTGAACGGATATATATATATATAAAAATATATATTATTTTTTTTCTTTTTATTTAAGAGTATAATTTTATTATTTAAAATAGAGAGTTGTTGAACCAACGGAAAACCTTTTACACGTTACTTATTAACTAGTATTATACAGCGAGCGTTTAAAATACTATATTTTCCAAAAATAGTGGAATCATACATAAAGAAAAAATTACTTTAATTGGTTTTTCTTCTTCTCTTTTAATCAAAATTTCCATTAATGAAAAGAAAGTTACAACAATAGAGCTGGTCTAATTTTTGTGTCACTATCTATGACAGAGGATTGAAAGCTCTTGACGAAACTATTGTATTTCAATTTAATAAACGTTCTATATGCGTGATAGAAAACCGTACGGTATTACAATGAAATTTATTCCATTAAGCTACAAGCCTACAAACTTAGGAGTCACAAGATATAATTATTAAATCGTACTCCACTAAGAAGACTGGCAGACATGGCATGTTGAACATTGTAGAAAGAAGGCAAGCAGAGAGAGAAATAGTAAATAGGTTTGTACGTTTTTATATTGCAAATACTGGTAAATTATATTTGACAAAAGCTTAATTTATACTTAATTTATAACATAAAATATTCGGTTTGCATGACACTTTCAAGAAGACGGGTGGAAAAGGATTTGCTATAGGAGAATCGTCAAACGGTTCGGGTATAGGTTACGGTAAGGTCCAAGGTGTTGAAAACAAAAAAAAAGAACTATAATCTATATACTCATTTAAATAAAATGTTATAGAATAAAAATATTACCTTCACTGAAAGATTGAATCTCATGATGATCTGGCTATCTGGATGTAGAACCCATGTAAAACTAAAAAATATGAGAAAAATTATGATTATTATTATTAAAGTTTAAGTTCAGAATAATTATAAAAACAAAACCTTAAAATAAAACTTACATTTCTGGTTGGTATCTCGATAATTTCGTCAGCAGACATAGGAGTGTTTATCTCTGACATAGGAGTGTTTATCAATGAGTTACACAAAGAAAGTGAGACGAGGAATAGAGGGTGAAGAATGATTATGAGACTATGAGAGAGAGGGTGAGGAAAGAGAGGGTCAGACAGTTATGTTTTATAATTTTGAATGAGAGTATGAGGGAGGGTCTAGTACGCAAAGATATCACCTAGTCATTGAAAAAC
This sequence comes from Limnanthes douglasii subsp. nivea, assembly GCA_036936605.1. Taxonomy (NCBI): domain Eukaryota; kingdom Viridiplantae; phylum Streptophyta; class Magnoliopsida; order Brassicales; family Limnanthaceae; genus Limnanthes; species Limnanthes douglasii. The sequence continues at coordinate 78,636 of JAUPFV010000164.1, forward strand.
TTAAAAGCATAAAGTTAGAGAGCTAACCAAATTCGAAAATAAGATTTCACTTAATTGTATGTTAATTTCATTTATTGTAGACTTGACATGGTATCTTTATTGTTATTTTACTTTACTCTTTTATGAACATAATTTTATTCTAAGTATTTATATTTATATTGACAAAACATTAATTATATATATATATATATATATAATCAAGATTTAATACCAGTATTATTATATGAAATAACAATATCCTTAATAACAACAACATCACATTTTCATGTATTCGTGACTCATGGAGTTGTAGACGCAATTAAATCTCTCGTACTCTCTAAATCACAACTGAAAACATAAAAGATCATATTTCTATTCTTCAAGACTTCTTTTCAGTAAAAACTCTCCCCTCTCTTCTCTCTAAGGCTGGTTATCCAACGGTAACATCATTTCCGCAAGCTAATCTTGGCCTCTTCACTGGCGAAAGCCAGAGGATGTCGAATCAATGAAGTTCCTTCTAATCAGCTCACCCTGTATAAGGGATGTCACCCTTCTGTCTGGGTCGTGTGCAATCTAGTGGAGGTGGCTCAAACGCTGGTATGTCAAAGTGCCACTTCACTCACTCTCTTATGTTCCTCAGTCTATTCCAGGAACCAGTATTTCTCCATTCTCATCCCATCATGGTGCTAACAGACTTTTGTTAAAACCCAGCATTCTAATAACTACTCCATGTCCTCTCCCAACAATTTTCAAGACTTTTCTATTCCCTTGTCAAAACCATAGTACCTCTTGTCTTCTTGGGGTGACTCCTGTATCTTCTACCCAAATCTCAATCTTCCTATGGTGTAAAGGACAGTCTGATGCTATAATCCTACACCATCCCTTCATAGTCATAATCCTCAGAAAAGGCTCTCTCTTCCTGACCCAACCATGCCTATTCCAGCACCCAAATCTCTCATCCTGCGACAACCTTTCAATCAATAACCAATTAGTTCTATTCTATCTTGTTAGATCAAGCTGGTTACTAAAACCAGTTTGGTTGGTTGAGTTGTCCCTTTCATCCAAGTACTTTGCCTCAAACCCTAGGCCAAACGTCGACTTGCTAGTCAATCAGACGCTCTAGGTAATACCTCTCTCCTACCTTTCTCATATCCCTCTCCCAAGCCTGCCAGTTATCTCTTCCTCGTACAAAAACCCATTTCAAGGTTTAAGACTCTGCATCCCCTAGTCTTCTCTCCCCTTACCACTCTAAACTCTAGACTAAACAGACCTTTATCTCTCTCTTGTTGCAGCTATTCCTCCATCGTACTTAGCAACCTAAAATCTCCTCCTATGTCTGAGGCATCTCCTCTGTCCTCTGTACTATCTGTCCCCTGGTCCCTTTCGAAGGGCTACTCCTAAACTCGTTCCCAGGCTATTCCCTCTAGCACAGATCCTGTTTTATTGAATTTTACTTTTTGCCAAAGCATTATCATCTCTATCCCCTAGCCTAATCTTACAATATTTGCTAAACCCACTCTCTCCACTTATTTAACCAGGCCATCAGATAACTTTTATTTCGCACATCTCTCCAGGAACCGCAAACTCACAACTAAACCAAACCTTAATCATTTTGCGTACCTTAATCTAACCTCCGTGGATCCTTCCGACTCTCTGCGTCCTACTAAGCCCTTCGGATTCACTGGCTCCTTCTCCACGATTCGAACGGAATCCTTATCTTCCTCATTGGCGTCCTTCCCTGCCACCACCCTTCCTGACCTATCTGCTGCTCCTCGCCATCATATCCATCCTCTCGAGGAAGCCTACGTTAAGAATGTGCTTGCCTTAGCCATACAACACATGGAGTCTGGTTAATGTCAAGTCCTATTCCAAACTGCCACCTCGTCTGAACTGCTGGGCTATCTCCAATCGTCCAATCCTCAACCTCTGGGTCTTCCCATTGTGCAGTTCTCTTCAGCGCTGAATCAAAATCATATTGCTCAGCCCATACCAGATCTCGCTGGTCTGCCCTATTTCTCGAATGGTTTTTATGACAATTTGGTGTCTGGAATCAAGGATGACCCTCCTCCGAATCAGTCCTCGCCGGCCGTTCTCTCTCCTGTTTTGGGTCATGAGTAATCGCGTCATGTTTCGTCTCCATCCCTCCACTCCCTGAACGCGTTGAACCCTAATCCCTCAGTCCAGTCGTCTGCTTCACGCTATCTCGCCTCCTCTCCGGTCTTGGGAAGCCCGATTATCCGCTACGCCCATGCTTCCCCCTTCTTTGGCAAATCCTTGTTCGATTATCCGTCTAGGGTTCCAGTGGGAATGGACCTCCATGTTAAAGCCACTGTTTCTTCGACCCATTTGTCACCTAATGTACCAGAAAACCCTGGATTTATCGTTTCGAGTTCGGTTAGGGTTGAAGACCAGGATGTGAATAGAAACGAGATGAGATCGAACTCTACTTCTGCTCCAAATTCGGGGAATAAAGGTACTTTTAATTCCCTAGTCTCTCTACCTGGTGCTGATTTGGAATTAAGGCAAAAATTGGGTTCTATTAATGAGGGTCGAGTTTTGAAGTTTATTGGTCCCACTGAAGTTTTAACAGTTAATGGGCCTGTCAAAAACAAAGGGAAGGCTATGCTAGGAGTCAGATCTTCCTACGTCCCTTATTCCTTTATTAGGAATTTTGGAAATGCTGGAAAAGGTCCAAAGGGAAGGAACTATCTAAATAAATTGGCCCAAGTTTAAAACTCTCCTTCTAAAAATCTGAACCTCCATTCCTCAAAGGGTACCACTCTTGGTATCTCGTCTTCAAGCTATCGGCCCAAGATTCAACCACCGTCCTCCTATGCTAGTATTGTTGCTGATCATCTTGATAATCGATCTCCTTTGAAAATTGGTCTTAGCCCCATGGATCACGATGGAAAAGACTTCATTTTATAGGTTCGGTTATGGGATTACCGGACATTTGGAAGGCTAGCTTATCGGAATATTTCCTTTCTCAACCCCATAATTTATCCTTACTTCGAGAAATGTTGAATCTATGTGGAGAAAGTATGGTCTTTTGGAATTCAAGTCTCTTCCCGAGGGTTATTTCCTTTTCAGATTTGGATCTGAGGTGATGGCAAAGAAAGTCTTAGAGAAAGCCCCTTGGCACTTTGGTGGTAACCTTATGATTCTTAAAAAGTGGATCCCACTCACCACCCTTATCAAAGATCCCCACACGGATGTCCCAATATGGGTCAAGGTTTTTAATTTGCCTTTGGAACTATGGACGACAGAGGGTTTTAGTAAAATTGGCTCGGTTATTGGCACCCCTTTATATGTGGATAATCAAACTGAAATGATGGACAAACTACGGTTTTCTCGTATTTTTATTTTGATCTCTGCGAGATTGGACATCCGCTCTGAGCTAACTTTCAATATTAGCGGAAAATTTATTAAGGTGAATTTTGAGTACCAAGGGCTCCCATCGCAGTGTGCCAAATGTATTGTTTTTGAACATCCCACCCGCCTCTGTACAAAAGGTCTTTCGTCTTCTGAGGAATCTGATCCTTCTGAGTGCCCCCTGACGACTCTTAGTGGACACCAGCTCGCATCTCTTGAGGAGGTCAATGAGATTGAAAGTAGCGAGGAGGTGGACTCGCCTCCCAAAAGGCATTGATCCGCAGACACCAGGGCCAAAGGTATTAAGGATTTGTCCTCCGACGAGACCATTGTCTGATGCGCTATAAGTTTCTCTCTAATGAATATTTATTCTTGGAACGTGAGGGGTCTAAACGACCCTATTAGGCAAAAATATGTTACTGATTTCATTATTAGAAATAGTATCTCTCTATTAATTCTAGTGGAAACTAAAGTCCAATTGTTTAAAGTAGATGTTATTATTAGGAGGATTGCCCCCTTTTGGCAAGTCATTATTAATCACTCTTCCCATCTGTTAGGTAGAGCCTGGATTATTTGGAACCCTAGTGTTATCTATGTCTCTAGGCTCTCCCAATCACCTCAGTTCACTCATTGCATGGCCAAGTGTCATAACTTTAATGCCTCTTTCAGGCTTACTGACATCTATGCTTTCAATGATGCTCTGGACCGATCACCCCTTTAGAAGGACTTAATTCCCATTTCCACTACTGATCCACTCATCCCCTGGGTTTCCCTTGGGGATTTCAATGCCATCCGCCATCCGGATGAACGCCTAGGGTAATCCGATTCATGGTCCTCTGCTATTGATGATTTCAATAATTGTTGTTTCCAATGTGAGCTAAGTGACCTCCGTTCAACTGGTTTTCACTTCACTTGAATCAATAAGCAACCTTCTCATCCCATCCTTTCCAAAATTGACTGTGTTCTCGTCAACCCTATATGGGATGATCTCTTCCCTATGTCATTTGCCCACTTTACGTTTCTTCGTTCTTCTGATCATACCACGGTCACTCTTAACCTTGGGATGCCTCGTCAGTACCGTAAGAAACCTTTCAAATATTTCAACATGTGGAATTCTCATCCGCAATTTCAGGATATTGTTGCTAAGTGTTGGAATAATCCCTCATTTTCTGCTGGGATGTGTCTTGTCACTGATAAGTTGATTCGCCTTTAATCGGCGCTTGCTAGACTCAATCATAAAGAGTTTAGTGACATTAGCACTAGGGTTTCAGATGCTAAAAAAAGATTGTTCCAGGCCCAAATCAACCTTGCGAATGATCCCCTCAACCCTATCCTTGTCTCTGACGAAGTCGAGGCTTCCTCTTCTTTCATTTTTCTCAGTCGGGCCAAAAAAGCTTTCCTTAAGCAAAAATTTAGAGAAAATTGGATTAAGCTCGGAGACAAAAATACTAAATTCTTCTACAATAGCATTAAAACCCAATTATTTTGTAATAAGATCATATCCATTAATGATGACTCTGGAGTCACTGTCTCTTCTCCAGATTGAGTGGCTAAGGTTATTGTGGGGTATTTTGAAAAATCTCTTGGTACCAGATACCCAGCTGGGTATCCGGGACTCTAGAAAGTCTCCTCTCTTCTTTCTTCTAAAGTTACTAATACTGATAGAAACTCAATAATCCGCGAAATCACTTGCGATAAGATTAAATCTGCTCTATTCAGTATTGATAGTAACAAATCTTCCGGCCCTGACGGTTTCAACTCTAATTTCTTTAAATCCTCTTGGAATATTGTTGGTCATGATATCTATAATGACGTCATTGGGTTTTTTTAACTCAGGATCCTTGGAATCCTCCTGGAATTCTACCTCTACTGCCCTTATTCTTAAAAAGGATTCCCCTTCCGTGCCTGCTGACTTTAGACCTATTACTCTTTGCAATGTAGCCTACAATATCATTTCCAAAATCTTGGTTAATAAAATCAAGGATTATTTCCCCTACCTAATTGACAATTCTCAATCCGCGTTCATCGCGGGAAGGAACATTTCTGATAACATCCTTCTTTCTCAGGAGCTTCTACGTGGGTACCACTCTAATTGTAATGGTAAACGTATCGCTCTTAAAATTGACCTGATAAAAGCCTTTGATAATGTCAGATGACATCTCATCCTTGACATTCTTGTTGCTATGCATTTTCCTGAGAAGATAATTACCTGGATCATTAATTGCATCTCTTCCCCTTTCTTCTCTATCAACATTAATGGTGATCCTTATGGTAACTTCAAAGGCAGAAAGGGCCTTAGGCAGGGAGACCCGCTTTCCCCTTTCCTCTTTGTCCTCATCATGCAGGTTCTCTCCAGTATTCTCAAAGAGAAAAGTCAAGACACTAATTTTCAATTTCACTAGAAGTGTCAAAAGCTCAAAATCATAAATCGCTGCTTTGCAGATGATCTTATGATCTTCTGTCATGGTGACACCAAATCCCTTCTCCTCATCAAAGAGGCTCTCGATGTTTTTTACTCTCTTTCTGGTCTAAAGGTTAACCCCTCTAAGAGTCATATCTTTTTATCATGTATCGATAACCCTCTTCGCTCGAACCTTCTGTCCATCATGAGTTATCCAGAAGGTTCTCTCCCTGTTAAATATTTGGGAGATCCCCTTCTTACTGGTCGTCTTATCCATTCTAATTGTCGTCCTTTTATAAATAAGATCACTTCCAGAATTGAGTCGTGGATTTCCAAACATCTCTCTTATGCTCGCAGACTTCAGCTTATCAAGTCCGTCGTTTTCGCGGGCCAGGTCTACTGGTCCTCCATCTTTATCCTCCCCTCTAGAATCCTTAAAGAGCTGCCCCAATACCTCCGTCGGTTCCTTTGGTCGGGCTCTGCTACGAAAGTCCATGGTGCTAAGGTGGCTTGGACTACTGTTACCTCTCCCACTATAGAGGGCGGCCTTGGGATTCTTGACTTAAAAATCTAGAATCAGACGGCTGTCCTTAAACACCTCTGGTCTATATTAAGTAGCAATAACCAATCCATTTGGTGTGATTGGATTAAAAAAGAAAAAAGAATAATTTTTAGGACCTCTTATTGGGTACCTCTCCCTCTTGGATTTGGAGGAAAATTCTTCGTCTTCGCCCTTTGGCTTGTAATTTGTACATGATAGCAATTGGAAATGGCTCAAGAACTTCCTTCTGGTACGACCCATGGCTTATACCTACTTTTCTTGCTACTCATTATGGCTCCAACGCTATTATTGATTCAAGACTTGGGAAACACCTCAAGGTTTCTAACATCATCCTTGATGGTAACTGGGCTTGGCCTTCGAACATCAGATCTGCCGAAGCTAGAAGTCGTGCGAATCTTTTGGAGATTAACAATCTGATTCTCTCCCTCCCTCCTCCCAATATTCTCTCTAAATATGTCCCATTCTGGACAGCAAAAGCTGGATACTCCTCATTTTCGATCAAGGATACGTACAACAAAATTTGTTCGCCTGCCCCTAACGTGAGGTGGGCTGGGTTAGTATGGAATAAATTAAATATTCTCCGTCATTCCTTTATTTTATGGCTTGCAATTTTGGGCAAGCTATCGACTAGAGATAAGCTTCTCAGTTGAGGCTACAATACCCCTTCTAATTGCGCCCTTTGCAACTCTGACCCTGAATCTATCTCTCATCTTCTCTTTGACTGTAGCTTCACTCAGAGTATTTGGACCTATGCTAGTTGCAAATTTGATTTTCCCATCACTGCATCAAGTTCGCAGTCTTGGGTTAGCGAAGCGTCAAATTGGTCTCGCACTCAGGACCATCAAATTTGGTGCTCCTGCTTTGCCGCAGTGGCTTACCATGTCTGGAAGGAGAGGAACTCAATAATTTTTGGTTCTCCACCGGCCATTACCTCCTTGGTTTCTCACTGTATCTTATCAGATTTACGGTTTAGATTCCATGGCATCAAGACTAATCAGAGTTTATAATTATGATATCTTACTTCTCCTCTCTATCTGCAGGTTACTCTTACGGGATTGTTTGTGATTCCCTTCTTGGTGGCTTTCGATTGGAGGCTTCCTCAAGTATTTACATTGGTTTTGCTTTGAGGCTCTTATTGTTATCCTTGGTGGCCTCTACGGTCTATCTCTTCAGTATTTTAGTATTTCATACGACCTTTTATCTATTCTATGTCATGATTTTAGTTGTCATTTTCGACCTGACTATGTTGATTGTATTATCCGGGGTATGCCCAGGTACTTGTATGAACAATTTCATTTTATTTAAAGTTTTATTATACCAAAAAAAAAATAGAAAATTTATATATTACCAAAAACTAGAAAAAATTAATATCCAATTTTATAACTACAATATCTACCCATAACAAAATAATTGTTCGTAGACATTAGACATCATAGTAGATTTTTGGGTATTTTTTATCGTTTTTATGTCTTGTTTTTTTCTTTCACTAAAGAAACTATAAAACAAATAGGTGAGCTACTTAGGAAAAAAAATCCTTGTAATCTATCGGCAAGCTCCAGAAGACTTGAGTTGTTTAATATTAGTTTTCCAAAATAGATGGGTAAGAAAAGTATAATAATAATTGTCGTTTACTTATGTATTTATCATTAGGAAGAAAAAGTCGAATTCCATATTCGATGTATTTACCATCAGGAGTATCAGAAGTCAGTTTGAGTTATTCGATGTAGGTTTTGAACAGTACATCGTACCTCGACTATCGCGTTTGGTTGCATATAGTATATTTATTTCCTAGTTGCATTTATATTTTAGTTATTATGCTTTAGTTAATTATATTATTGTTAATGATTTATATTATTGTTTAAATATTTGTATACTTATTTTATTAATTTAATTAGAATTGTTGTCTTAACTTGTGTATTTATTTCGTTATTTAATAACTATTCCAAATAAGTCACGATGTCCTAATTCGTATGTATATAAATTCTAAGCTAAAAAATAATAAAATATCTACAACTATAAACAATCAAATATCAAATAATCTTTTACTATATAATTATAATTTATAAGAATAAACTAGAATATCAAACTAGTTTCATATTCCAATTATTAAAAAGAAAATACTTCATATATGTTTTTTTAATAAAAATATTAAATTAAAATAAAATTATTCATACAAGCATTTAAGACATATCATCGTATAAAGAAACTTAGATTGAGGGAGAAATCTAACTGAGTGGATATAAACCTATAATAATAAATGGGGGATCCATTAAACCCACATTTTAACAACCATAAAAAATAATTAATATAATATTATGTTGAAATTTTACGGTTGTTCTTTTTAATATTTTTTTCTTTAATTTTTAAATTTTAATAGTTTTTTTTGTTGGTTTTATTTTATTTGTTTATCGGTAGATTTTGATGAAAAGTTATATATTTATAAGATAATATTTAAGAAATGTTAGTGATAGTTTAATTGTCGCTATTTATATTTATATGACTCGTTTAAAACTACGTTACATGGCATTAAAGAATATTAATATTTGGAAACAAATTCATTAAATGACATTAAAGAATAGGGAAATGACACACTAAGTACCTTTTAGCCAAACCTATTACAACCTAGTACCCAAAAATGGGTTAATGCTCACTTAATACCCATCTCATTAAACATATCCACTTCTAATACCTTTTCTTTTTTTAATACCAAGATTACCCTCAACCTAGTATATAAAGTTGATTTTGTGAAAAAGGGCCCCTTTTGGCTTCAGCACCTTCTTTATTACTTTTGAATTTTGAATTTTGAATTTATTAGCCCCTTTCTCTCTCCTCTCTCCTAACCTAACAAACAACCCATTTTTCAAGAACGTCTCTTCATTTCAAAAAACCACGGCTGATCACACCACCTCCGGCGATACTATTGAACCACCAGTTACACTACGTAACCACCGACGATCCATATAAACGCCTTCGGAGAGTGTTCCGATCACCGGCGAGGTTTTGAATTCCGGTTCGACGGCGTCAGTTACATCCACAGTCTCCTAGCTTCTTCATTTGTCCTCGACTCAGTCTCCTAGCTCCGACTTTTTCACCGTCTCTCAGCCTCCTAGACCTCCGGTTAGCATCCTCCTAACCACTGATTTTGTATCCCGAGCTTACATCTTTCAGATCAGTTATTGAGCTGAGTTTTACGTTTCAAAATCGTTTTCCATTTTCGAAATCGATTCTAGACTCTCATATAATGTACGTTAATGGCAAGAAACATATTACTATCTGCTTCTGCTCGATTCAGAGCATCCAAACCGGCTCCGATCACATTCCGGTGAGAAATTTCATTTTCCCCCTCTGTTTTGAACCATGAGATTTGTATGGTTACACATTGCGATTTATCGCCTGCAATTGTACGTTTGAGGTTGCTAGATCACTGCATACACCCTGATATGTTAGATGTGTTGGAAGATTATCGGAACAGACTGCATACACCCTCATATGTTAGTTATGACAGGTTGCTATATGTGTTGATAAATAGACCATGACTCCATAAACCCTTATAGTTTAGGTATGTGATATTGCTAGATGTTTTTCAACCAAATCCCCTGCCTGCATACACCCTGATATGTTAGCTATAATAGTTTGCTAGATGCATTGGATAATAGGCCATGACTCCATATACCCTGATAGTTTAATTATGACAGTTTGCTATATGTGTTGAAAAATAGATCACGATGCATATACTCTGATATGTTAGTTACGGGATATTGCTTGATATGTTCAACCATTCACTAATATCAGTAACACATTCAGTTGTTCTACACCAACGTTAAACAAACTAACCAAAACTCCTATAATTCAGGGTACACAATGTCGAAACCAAAAGTTTGCATTTTCAAATTTGGTACGGAAACAGCTATTGTTCCGCTGTCCGAGTTCGAAAACTTCGAGTCTTTTCAACAGTACGTTGAGCAAACATGGCAAGGGCTTGTTAGTGGCAACTACAGCATCACGTACTCTTGCGGTGCTCAGAATAATTGTATTTTTAATAAGGAGGCCGATTTTATTGGGTTGCAATGTTACCTTGATGTTGAGCGTCTGAAGAGTGTTAGTTTTCTTATCGAAGAACATGTTGCTGATAAAGGCTCTGCCATTAAACGTAAACAACCCGTTCAACTGTTCGAAGAATCCTCTCACATGCAACGAACTAGCGGTGAAAGCAGTAGCTGTTTGGCCATTTCAACCCCCAAAAAACGACATCTAGCTACAACGGGATGGGCAGAAGCTATCATCGGTGTTGGACAGTCATTTCCAGACGGTGCTCAAGGTCTGAGGTTATCCTTATCCCGTTATGCATTAGAGAACGGTTTTGCGTTTAGGTACATGCACAATACCTTTAACAAGATCACCGTTTATTGTGTAAACAAAGATTTGGATGGCTGCAAATGGAGGCTTTACGCTTCGGTAGATTCTAAGACCGGTTTGATGACAATTAAAAGATTTTTCAGTACCCATACGTGCAGTCCCGTATTCACAAAGAAGAAAAGCAGGCATCTGTCGTCCGATTTGATTGCTGATGAAATTCACGATTCTCTATGGAACAGCCATTCCGTAACAGCTAAGACTATACAGTCCACCATCAAGCAAGACTACGGTTTAGACGTTTCATATCGTCTATCTTGGAATGCGTTGGAGAAGGCCCGTCGTGTTGTATTTGGAGATAGCAATACCTCTTTCGGAGAGCTAAAACCATACTTCAAGAGGCTAAAGAGTCGTGACATCACTACGGACTGTCATCTGGATTTGGCTCCTGGCAATGTTTTCCGTCGCTGTTTTATAGCGTTTGGGGCGTGTCTTCAGGGTTTTCATTCGTGCCGCCCTCTACTGTACGTTGACGGAACCCACCTAACAGGGAAGCATGGTGGCGTGTTGCTTTCAGCAGTGGCAAAAGATGGAAACAACGGTCAGTACATGTTTCAATATACATATAGTCCGATAAATATGTTTACATAGTTTGCGATTTACTAAGACTGTCTGATAGTTTGGATTACATACCCTGCTATTTTAGTTATTACTGAATGCTAGCTTGGGAGGCACTGTCAGATAGATTAGGGTACATAGACTGTTCTATGTTTATTCTGACACAGTCGACCTTAATATCGTTCTGTTAATGTAGTTCTGTTTTTAAGCAGTAGCTGTTAGGTTTGAGGTCTCTTCCCCGTAGCTTTTGGTATATTTGGTAGTGAAGACTCGGACAACTGGTTTTGGTTTTCGGAAAGTTTAAAACCTCATCTGTTAGGGCGCCAAATAACTTTCATTTCAGACCGCCATGCTGGTATTATTAGCGCTGTCGCAACTCTTTATCCTACTGACTACCACGCTTATTGCATCTTCCATCTTATCCAGAACTTGACTAAAGCTCTTGAACACACTAACAGACTCTACAAACAAAATATGCTAGTGATGTTTAAGAGCTGTGCTTATGCCCCTACGGTGAACCTTTTTAATGAACGTTATGGTTAGTTTTTGCGCCAAGGCGGTGAGCGTATTGGCAACTTTGTAAGAAGTCTTCCACCAGAAAAATGGGCACAAGCATATGTCAAAGGCAAACGGTATGGGGCGATGGCATCAACCGCTGTTGAATCGTTCAATGGCCAGATTAAAAAATTATGCCATCTGCCTATAGTTGAATTAATCGACCGAATTAGAGCTCTTCTGATGACTCAAATGTCTCGACGTTTAGGAGAGGGCCAAAGTTGGAACACACATTTGTGCCCCGAGTTTGACAAGATGTTCAAAGAGAATGTACAATGCCGTCGGACATGGTTAGTTCGCAAGTCTTCTGCCGCTTATTTTGAGGTTTTATCGGAGCCAGTCATGGTGGTCAATATACTTGATTTCAAATGCACATGCGGCTCTTGGAAGCAGGAATGTTTCCCATGCGCTCATGCGTTGGCTGCAATTTCATCTCTAAACGAGGATCCTATGACGTTGGTTGAGCCGTTTTTCACTACCCAAAATTACATGTCCAGCTATTCATTCAACATACCGGCTATAACAGAGTTTGGTGAATCCAGTACTGCAGATTGTGATGGAGAGCCCGTGGTGCTGCCCCCGAACGTTAAAAGACGGCCTGGGCGTCTGAGGAAAAAGCGTATTCCATCAAGAGGTGAAGTTTCCAGCAGCCAGTCCCGTTGTGGTTGATGTTTCAAATCGGGGCATAATAGGAGGTCATGTGATGCTCCGTTCTAAACATTATTTACCGACTTTTTTGTAACATTTTACATCTCAAAGATAAGCACTCTTTCTCTTTCGACTTATGTTTTGTACACTTTTAACATTGACATGTACCATGTCTGTTTGTTTCTGACTCTGATATCTATGCATGTATACATTGCTATCCATGTTGTTATACTCTGATAGCCACTCTATTCAACATTGATAGATTATGGATTCTACATCTAACAGATACATCTAAGTATGTTTTGTGTTTTGGTGTACATCCATCTGATACTTTACTTAGATTTGTTCAAGAGGTCCTTCACATCTTTCATGCCTGATTCATCTCAAAGATAAGCACTCCTTGTATTTCGACTTATGTTTTGTACACTTTTAACATTGACACGTACCATGTCTGTTTTTTACAGACTCTGATATCTATTCATGTATAAATTGCTATCTATTCTGTTACCCTATGATATCCACTCTATTCAACCTTGATAGATTCTGTATTTTACACCTAACAGATACATCTAAGTATGTTTTGTGTTTTGGTGTACATCCATCTGATACTTTACTTAGATTTGTTCAAGAGGTCCTTCACATCTTTCATGCATGATTCATCTCAAAGATAAGCACTCCTTGTATTTCGACTTATGTTTTGTACACTTTTAACATTGACACGTACCATGTCTGTTTGTTACAGACTCTGATATCTATTCATCTATACATTGCTATCTATGCTGTTACCCTATGATATCCATTCTATTCAACCTTGATAGATTCTGTATTTTACATCTAACAGATACATCTAAATATGTTTTATGTTTCGTATTTAACATCTGATACTTTACTTACATTTGTTAAGACTCTGATATGTAGTCATGTATACATTGCTATCTATGGTGTTATACTCTGATATCCACTCTATTCAACCTTGCTATCTATGCTTACATCTTATACATTAGGTCTACATAAATTGTTCTTTTAATGTTACCATCCCTCTGATATCTTAGTTTTCATACATTGCTATTCTGTAAAATAACTGCAAGTTAACCTGCTTCCTTCAACTGCACCTTATCATATCATATCATACCGGTTTAAGCTAGAGAAGGGAAAATGAAATCAAACATTAACATTAAAATAAGTAACTGCTACAGATCTTCCAAATACACCAACCCTGTCAAAAAATGATACCACTGCACAGGGTTGGTGTTTCGTTACAGTCCAAAAAAAGCATAAACAAACTTTAAAAACAACAAAATATAAACCAACAGTTCCATGATACTACATCGACATGTTCAAACCTAGTCAGAATCATCACCATCAGATCCCTCCTCCTCTTCTTCTTCTTCTTCTTCTTCTTCTTCTTCTTCTTCCTCTTCCTCGTCTTCTTCGTCTTCAGAACCCTCTTCGTCTGCGTCCTCTGATTCGTCGTCGTCTTCTTCTTCAACCCCCAAACTGCTCCTGCTCTTCTTCCGTGTGCGAAGTTTTTCATCTTCAGACTGATAGCTGTCGTCCAGCGACCATGAATCCCATGAGCCATATGGGTCTTCTTGGTCCTCAGACCAAATGGACCAAGTGTCTTCCTCATCATCGGAGTACTCCGATGTTGTTTCTCGCTTGTAAGCCTTGGGGTCTGCGTAGTGGTCACTTGACCACCCGTCGTCGCCGGAGTTAGGTGGTGAGAAAGGTGAGGAAGGTGCCATTTTCGAAGGTGGTTAGGTTTCAACTAAGGCTAGAGGTTCTGGTTGTTTTTTGCTTTGCCAGGAAGTGTGTGAGGACTAGGTTCACATATGACCCTCTATTTATAGAAAACACATTGCCCAAGGCTGAGTCCCATTAAGCAACCATACTTACTTTCACAAATTTAATGGCACACGTATATTTAATGCATGTAATCATTCAAGTCCATCTACCTTTGTCTTTTCAACTTCAATCTAACCAATAGTTTTAACACATTAACTTCTAATGAGTAATTGGTGTGGTTAAAAGTCCTTTCAAAAAATTAATTTTACTCATCTACCAATAACCATATTCTCCAGTACATATATATATATATATATATATATATATATATATTGTGCATCAATAATATGTTATATGAGATTTACGAGTAATTTGCAATGGTAGATAAATTATATTTAAAATTATAAATTATAACAGAGTTTGGTGAATCCAGTACTGCAGATTGTGATGGAGAGCCCGTGGTGCTGCCCCCGAACGTTAAAAGACGGCCTGGGCGTCCGAGGAAAAAGAGTATTCCATCAAGAGGTGAAGTTTCCAGCAGCCAGCCCCGTTGTGGTCGATGTTTCAAATCGGGGCATAATAGGAGGTCATGTGATTCTCCGTTCTAAACATTATTTACCGACTTTTTTTGTAACATTTTATATCTCAAAGATAAGCACTCCTTATCTTTCGACTTATGTTTTGTACACTTTTAACATTGACATGTACCATGTCTGTTTGTTTCTGACTCTGATATCTATGCATGTATACATTGATATCCATGTTTTTATACTCTGATAGGCACTCTATTCAACATTGATAGATTCTGTATTCTACATCTAACAGATACATCTAAGTATGTTTTGTGTTTTGGTGTACATCCATCTGATACTTAACTTAGATTTGTTCAAGAGGTCCTTCACGTCTTTCATGCCTGATTCATCTCAAAGATAAGCACTCCTTGTATTTCGACTTATGTTTTGTACACTTTTAACATTGACACGTACCATGTCTGTTTGTTACAGACTCTGATATCTATTCATGTATACATTGCTATATATTCTATTACCCTATGATATCCACTCTATTCAACCTTGATAGATTCTGTATTTTACACATAACAGATACATCTAAGTATGTTTTGTGTTTTGGTGTACATCCATCTGATACTTTACTTAGATTTGTTCAAGAGGTCCTTCACATCTTTCATGCCTGATTCATCTCAAAGATAAGCACTCCTTGTATTTCGACTTATGTTTTGTACACTTTTAACATTGACACGTACCATGTTTGTTTGTTACAGACTCTGATATCTATTCATGTATACATTGCTATCTATGCTGTTACCCTATGATATCCATTCTATTCAACCTTGATAGATTCGGTATTTTACATCTAACAGATACATCTAAATATGTTTTATGTTTCGTATTTAACATCTGATACTTTACTTACATTTGTTAAGACTCTGATATGTATTCATGTATACATTGCTATCTATGCTGTTATACTCTGATATCCACTCTATTCAACCTTGCTATCTATGCTTACATCTTATACATTAGGTCTACATAAATTGTTCTTTTAATGTTACCATCCCTCTGATATCTTAGTTTTCATACATTGCGATTCTGTAAAATAACTGCAAGTTAAACTACTTCCTTCAACTGCACCATATCATATCATATCATACCAGTTTAAGCTAGAGAAGGGAAAATGAAATCAAACGTTAACATTAAAAAAAGTAACTGCTACAGATCTTCCAAATACACCAACCATGTCAAAAAATGATACTACTGCACAGGGTTGGTGGTTCGTTACAGTCCAAAAAAGCATAAACAAACTTTAAAAACAACAAAATATAAACCAACAGTTCCATGATACTACATCGACATGTTGAAACCTAGTCAGAATCATCACCATCAGATCCCTCCTCCTCTTCTTCTTCTTCTTCTTCTTCATCTTCCTCGTCTTCTTCGTCTTCAGAACCCTTGTCGTCTGCGTCCTCTGATTCATCGTCGTCTTCTTCTTCAACCCCCAAACTGCTCCCGCTCTTCTTCCGTGTGCGAAGTTTTTCATCCTCAGACTGATAGCTGTCGTCCAGCGACCATGAATCCCATGAGCCATATGGGTCTTCTTGGTCCTCAGACCAAACAGACCAAGTGTCTTCCTCATCATCGGAGTACTCCGATGTTGTTTCTCGCTTGTAAGCCTTGGGGTCTGCGTAGTGGTCACTTGACCACCCGTCGTCGCAGGAGTTAGGTGGTGAGAAAGGTGAGGAAGGTACCATTTTAGAAGGTGGTTATGTTTCAACTAAGGCTAGAGGTTCTGGTTGTTTTTTGCTTTGCCAGGAAGTGTGTGAGGACTAGGTTCACATATGACCCTCTATTTATAGAAAACACATTTCCCAAGGCTGAGTCCCATTAAGCAACCATACTTACTTTCACAAATTTAATGGCACACGTATATTTAATGCATGTAATCATTCAAGTCCATCTACCTTTGTCTTTTCAACTTCAATCTAACCAATAGTTTTAACACATTAACTTCTAATGAGTAATTAGTGTGGTTAAAAGTACTTTCAAAAAATTAATTTTACTCATCTACCAATAACCATATTCTCCAGTCCATATATATATTTTGTGCATCAATAATATGTTATATGAGATTTACGAGTAATTTGCAATGGTAGATAAATTATATTTAAAATTTGAAACCTATTTGGTCTAGCTAATTATTCTGCCCGATATGTAAAACTATACTATATGGTTCGTAAGAAATTTTTTTAACATGTGGACATCCATTTCTAGTAGTTAATTATGCTTACAGATATGTAGTACGATATGGTTCGTACTACGATAGATGCTTGCTTAAACCCAGATAGATAAGCTGGTAGACATTACTATGTCTTTGGATATAAGTATTATAGGTTGTTTATTAAATCTCTGGTATGTAGAAATAGTATAGACATCTGCCCATAGATGAAATTGATTCACGCAACTAATGGTGGATATGCCAGGGTAGTTTATAAAGATATTTGGCCTACATATTTAATTGAGTTTAAACCTGATTATAAACGAATTTCTTATAGATCTACATACACCACCTGTTTATTATTCTGATAGTTAACCAATTAGACATTGATAGATGTTTAGTTCAAGCCTGATAGGTAATAATAAAAACTTTGCTAACGACTTCAAAAACTACTATGAAGGATACAACATATATAAATTAGTAGATTAAACACTGAATGATGTAACAGTGATGTGAAAATGTGTGTTTACACGTGAGTTTTCTACTACCAACAGAAATCATATTAGTTGTCTAATTCACCCATTGCTAATCTATCCGAATCGTACAAATGGGTACCAAAAAATAAAATACATACTACTAACGTTTGTTTGTGTTACTATCATTCATGAAATGCATAAATATTTTAGCTCTTGTTTCTGCCGGCATTTCCTCACCATATTGTCGCGGAACAAACCCTCTTGTAATGATGTCTTCTACGTACTTACAAACAAAAACCCCGCAGTCAAAGCTGTCCTTCTTTTGCTGTGGGATATTTAACACGGTCTTTATTTTGTATCCACCTTTTACATGAGGTATGTACTTCTTCTTCATGCAATATGTGAGCTGCATTGATAGATACAGTAGCAGTTATTGATATGTATTACTATATAAATTGATAGATATAGTATTCGAAATTGCTAGACAGACAACCAAAATAGGTTATTTGCAATTTAAATTGCTTACCAGAGCATCGGCTGTGTTTTTCGTCTTATCGGGGATGTGTTTGCTCCACGTCAACAGTGGGTTGTAGCTTCTGGAAGCCCCATTCTCCATGTCTATTACCAGGAGCGTCCAGTGGTTCACGCCGTCCGTGTTTACGGTACATAGGGGGACAAATGCAACATATGTTTCTGGTCGCATTGTTTCAAAAACCTTGTCCACAATGACAGACATATCTCCCTTTTTAGCCAGTGTCCCCTGTAAATTTAAGTCATTAATACAAGAAGTAGATGTTTCCAATATAAAACCAATAATTCCCTGGGAACTTACAGTTGTAATCCCAGTTATTTGAATGGCGTTGACAGGAAATGAATACTTATCATCAAACCCTTTAAGAGGGACTTTCCAATCTGAATCCTTTAACAACTTATGTATCCAAGCATCTATTACCTATCAAAACACAATTACAAGCTCAAATAAATTGAGTGACAATTACTGAAAATAATAACCAACATTTTATTGGTTGAGACATTGATAGATGCTGCATTTAATATTGATAGACGTATATAGACACGTTGCTAGACTAACAAGTAAACTACGATAGATGCATCCTGAAAGCTTATTACCTTGAAGTCAACTTGAGTTTCGTTAGGCAGTTCCATTATCTCTGTCACACTAATGGAAAGCCTGTACGAGAACTCTCCTGTTGGGCAGTACCATACTTCTGGATCTTCCTGTTGTTCTATCTGTTTGAGTTTCAGCACCTTTTCGTACTCACTTACATCGATCAGTTCCGTTGTCTCCGTCGGGAACGGCCAAACTACAACTTCAGTCTGCTGTTGCTGAACCTGCGTCGGAGTAAGTAAGTTGAACCCAGGCATTTCATCAACGGGCACCTAAAATAAAGCATCATAGTCAACTGTTAACATTACTTTTTCATGCATTTACTGATAATACAAAATATCTACTTACGTCAGCGTCTGTTTGTTCTTCCTCGATGGATTCCAGTGTACGTCTCTTCTCGTTTGAATTTTCAACAGCCTTGTCAACTTCTGCGTAAAATGATTGGGTGCAGTCTACAAAGCTATCGTCAGCCAACGGTGTAACAGTTGAGACAATCAGATCCTTAGATGTTGTTTTCCTCATCAACGCCCTCTTCTTCTGTTTTTTTCTCCCCATCAACGCCCTCTTCTTCTGTTGCTTTTTCTGTGTCAGTTACTACATGCCTCCGAGATCTTTTGTAAACCAGTGTTTCCTTAACCACCTTCTCAGCAACGTTTGCATCCACGGGTTCAATATCGTCCTCATCAACACGGCAAAATGGCATTGATAAGGTCAGCAGCAGTTGGGGGTCCTCACCATCCACTCTTTCACCTTCCACCTCCAGCTTGTATTTAAGCTCCTCCAAATATTTCTTCAACTTCTCCACCTGAATCAAACGAGCATACGAAATAGTTACATTATTTTAACAATGATAGACAACTTATAGTTACCTCTGCTGCATCAAATATAATGATGCAACTACCAAACAACATCTATACATTCCATATGTTCATTATAACAAACATATATAGTTTATGAGTACTTAAAAAACATGCTAACACTAACCTCTTCGTTTCTTTCCTCAAGCGACGTTTTGAGCCGCTTGTTTTCAACTTTCAACCGGCGCAACCGGCTTCTTTTTTTCAGCTTTTTGTTGTCACGCAGAACCGACTGCGACAGCACTCCAAAGCTTGGAATAATACTAGACCTACGTTTTTTTTGGTTTTTCGACCTCTCCCTTTTTTTTTACCAACTGTTGCCTTCCTCTCCACAATGAACTCCCCTAACGTAACATCATCTTCAACCTCAATCATCGAACGTCTTCTCTTCTTACTAACAACTCCGTCATCTACCTTCCTTCGTGTACTTCTGTTCACAACCGATTTCTTTCTTTTCCTACTCCTCTGTTCGCTTGTTTCTCTAGCAGCTTCGCACTGCCTCCGCGAATCATTTACTCCATAAACAAAACATTCAGACGCTGTAAACACCAACTCACCGCCGACAACCTAACAAATACAGTATAATATCAATTGAGCAACACAATATTATAATCATTACTTCGAATTACAGGAAATTATGTACACAGTATTCTATTAGTTTGATATTTTTGACGATATATATGTTTATTTTTACTTTATGTTCTAATATTCACTGTTTCGATTTGTACGTAAATACACTGATAGATATGATTGCAGACATTGCTAGATACATAAAACCAAACGCCAACGTAATATTATACTGCCAACTCACTGATAGATATAATATACTACTACGATAGAAATGTACATACACATGCAGGTTTTTGTATCATAAACATCTGCGATTTGTTTCATACCACAACATTGACATTGATAGGTGGGTTACATACCTCGTCGTCCCTGAGCTCATTGACCATCTGGATCATTTCGAATGTCGACTCCTTGCCCTCTAGCCCCCACCACTTGTAACATCTAGGGATTATGTTTGGCCTTGGTATGTCGACGTTTATCGAAATATGCTCCATAAGAAACGGCTGCACAGAACATAACTAACCATTAAAAAAAACAGTTTCGTAACAGACATGCTGATCATAACACACTGTACTTACAAAAAGCAGAGCAACGCATCCGATAACTCTTGACGGATGCCCGGCCTTAATACATTTATCCAGCAATTTGTGAAGCTTATCCAAGATGGCTCCAGACCAGTCATAGTCGTTTATCTTCTCGAGATTCTCCACGTAGAAGATTGCTGTCCACCCGACTACGTCGCCCGACACTGAAAAGAACAGTGTCGAGCATATGAAAAGTATCAGGAGCCGAGCCACATCCTTCGCTTCATCCTCTCCTCCTTCACTGACTGCTTTCTCGATCGCTTCCTACAAAAATAAAAAATATCATACCAAGAAGACAGCAATAACAATTAAAGGCATCCACACCTAATAAGACATTTAATAGATATGATTCCAGACATTGCTAGATGCATAAAACCAAACAGCAACATAATATTTGACTGAGAACTCACTGATAGATATAATATACTACTACGGTAGATAAGTACATACACATGCAGGTTTTTGTATCATCAACATATGCCTACAGCATAAACTATAAAACAACAACATTATAACAGACTCTATTTACCTTTATCAACGCATTGGAAACTGATTTGTCGTTCGTTGGCCCGCTTCTCCTCGTCCTTAGACTCAAAAAATATTTCTTCATCAGAATCGAATCTAACTCAGCTACATTAGCGTACCGAGCGATAAATCCACCTGATTTGCTCATCGGCATCTCTTCGCTACCGTGTTTGAGGCCAAAGATCGCCTTAACGTCTTTCTTCGTCAGCCTTACATGCTTTTGTCCAATCTTGAAAGCCTTCCATCTAACATCGTACAAACCACAGATCGCCTCGATCAAGTGGTGGAACTTTTTTAGCTTCAGAACCTCGTTCCTCAAGTCATACGAGGTTTTGAGGAAGGTGTAGAAAGGGGTTCCACGAGCAGCCTCGATGTGTTCAGCTTTGATTATATCCCGTCTCAATACGTTGATTATACTAACCAACCCCGAACTATAGAATACTCATGTTTTTGTCATTTTGACCTGTCAACGTTTACATAATAAGCTAGTTAGTAATACCATGATAACCAAAACAATAAAACTAGGCAGCCACTGCATTATGAAGATTGGTAGAAGTGACCTTCTAATCAGACGTGCTACATTGCAAATATCAGACATGTAAACAAATATCAGACCCCGATAGATAATACAAGCTATATTGCTAGATGTCTAACAAACCTACGTAAACTCACAACGGTTGGAACAGCAGCCCTATAGCTACGGTAGCCGACGTAACTCGTTCACGATTCAACCAGGCCAGGTTCAAATCGATGGCTTCGATCAGGTATAACTATAAACAAACAATGATAGATAATGCACCCCATATTGCTAGATGTCTAACAAACCTACGTAAACTCAAAACGATTACAACAGCAGCGACATAGCTACGATACACGATGTTACAGCATTCTAATCGATGCCGTCGGACAGCACTACCAACACAACTATCACGTAACGTCGTCCGGTCACACAACGCAATACCCTTACTGCCTACCGGAGGGTTTAACGTCAGACAACATGACTGCCAATATAAAACAACCGACTATTCAACTATCGGATTATTAAAAGTATTCCGGCGACAGTGGTTGCTTCTAAAACCTACCATCGATACATGAAAATCGAACAGAACAGTATGTAGACGGATACCTGGAGCGGTTAGAAGAAATAAGAAAGAACAGAGACAGTGGTCGACGGTTCGGTTCGACGGCTACTTCCTTGCAGTTCGACGCTCGCCGGTGGTTGCTTGAGATATCGGAACAGAGACGGTGAAAGTGGTTGCTCGAGATATCGGAACAGAAGGTTAGTACTCGCCGGTTTGTGAACGCCGGTTAGGTTTGGTTTCGAAAAAACTTTTGGGTTCCCTCTCGTTTCACGTGTTTCTCTCTCTTCAAATTTAGAAATTGGAAAGTGGGGGGAATTGGAACCTAAAAGTCTGATTAGAAGGTGTAAAAAAAGTGGGTTTCAACAAAACAACCCCTTTTATACCCTAGAGGGTATAATTGTCCATAATTTGGCTCTAGGTATTTTATGAAACTAGTCCAAAAACGGGTACCATTTTGGTATTTGATACTTGAGTGGGTATTTAGGGGTACTTTCCTCTAAAGAATATTAATATTTGGAAACAAATTCATTAAATGATGTATCTAATTAGGGGTCCTCCAGATTCGTGGAAAGCATGTCTTTCAGGATATTTTCTAACTCAACCAAACAATCTCAGCTTCCTCAAAGCAAATGTTGAGTCCTTATGGAAGAAGTATGGCCTCATTCAATTTAAACCCCTTCCCGAAGGCTATTTCCTTCTCCAATTTGGCTCTCAGAACATGGTAAAAAGGTATTAGAGGGAGCTCCTTGGCATTTTGGAGGAAATTTGATGATCCTGAAAGTTTGGGAACCTCTCTCCCCTCTCATCAAAGATCCTCACACGGAAATCCCTATCTGGGTAAAGGTATTCAATTTGCCTCTGGAACTTTGGACGGCGGAGGGATTCAGTAACATTGGCTCTGTGTTAGGGACTTCTTTATATGTGGATCACCAAACAGAGCAGAAAGATAAGCTTCGTTTTGCTCGCATTTGTATTATGATTGTTGTAGAATCTCCTATCCGATCAGAGCTCACTTTCAAGATAAGAGGGAAATCTATCTCGGTATCCTTTAAATATCAGGGCCTTCCGCCCCAGTGCGCTAACTGTAAGGTTTTTGGGCATCCAACTCGCATCTGCAAAAAAGGCCCCATTAAGCTTTCTCCATTCCCTATTCTATCATCATCCTCTGAGGAAGATTCATCCGAGTACATACCTGAAGCGGAACTTAGTCATCATCTTTCGTCCATCAATGAAGGTAAGGAAGTGGAAAGCGGAGAAGAGGCAGATTCTCCTCTAAAAAGGCTTCGCACTGTAGACCCAAAGGGGAAGGGTAAAATGGAAATGTCCTCCGACAGGACCATCGTCTGAAGCACTGTAAGTCACTCTCCTTATGAATATTGCATCCTGGAATGTTCGGGGTCTCAATGACCCTGTTAGAGAAAAATACGTAACCGATTTTATTATTAGTAATAGTATCTCCTTGCTTATCCTAGTCGAAACTAAAGTTAATATAGTTAAGGTAGACTCTATAATTAGTAAGATGGTCCCCTTTTGGCATGCAATTAATAACTATTCCTCCCATCATCTAGGTCAAATTTGGATTACCTGGAATCCAAGTGTAATTACTGTCACTAAGATTTCGGAATCACCCCAGTACATCAATTGTAGTGCTAAATGTCACAATTATAATTCGACTTTTAGGCTCACCGCCATCTATGCTTTTAACGAAGCCCAGGATCGAATCCATCTTTGGAATGACTTAATTTCCATTTCCAAACTCGAGAATCATATCCCTTGGGTTGCTCTAGGAGACTTTAATGTTATTCGTCACCCTGAAGAGAGAATTGGAACCTCTGACAATTGGTCCTCAGAAATTGATGAGTTTAACAATTGCTGCTATCTAAGTGATCTTAGTGACCTCAGATCCACTAGGTTTCACTTCACCTGGATAAATAAACAACCTTCTCGCCCAATCCTCTTTAAAATTGACCGTGTACTGGTCAGTCCAGACTGGGATGATATCTTCCCTATGTCTTGTGCCTATTATGGATTCCTTAAATCCTATGACCATACCACTGTAACTCTCAACCTAGGTATGCCTCGGCCTAGACGTAAAAAGCACTTCCGGTTCTTCAACATGTGGCAGTCTCACCCATCATTCAAGGAAATAGTCTATAATAGTTGGACTTCCCCTATCTCCTCCTCTGGGATGAGGCTTGTAATTGATAAGCTAAAACGCCTTCAATTAGAGCTATCTAAGCTCAATCGTAAGGAATTTAGCGACATCAGTAACAGATTTAGCAAAGCCCAATTCAAGCTGTTTGAGGCCCAATCAATCCTTGCGATTGATCCTCTCAACCTGAGGCTGATTTGCGATGAAATTGAAGCTTCAAAATCTTATATCTTTTATAGTCGTGCTGAGGAGTCATTTCTTAAACAAAAATCCAGAGAGAACTGGATTAAGCTTGGTGACAAGAACACAAAATTCTTTCATAACTGTATTAAGTCCCGTCTCTTTCGTAATAAAATCGTTTCGATTAAAAATGCCTCTCGAATTATTGTCTCTTCTCCAGCTGGTATCTCGAAAGTCATTGTAAATTACTTCAAGAATTCCCTTGGTTCTAAGAATTCTTCTGCTTACCCAGGCCTGGATAGAGTTTCTTCTCTAATTACATGCACTGTTGCTAATACTGATAGGGACTTAATGATTCGCGAAATCACTAGTGAAGAAATTAAGTCAGCATTATTCAGCATTGACAGTAACAAGTCTTCAGGACTTGATGGGTACAACTCTTCCTTTTTTAAGGCTACTTGGAATATGGTCGGACCTGACATCTGTAATGGTGTCCTTGAATTCTTTAATTCGGGATCTTTGGATAAGTCTTGGAACTCAACCTCCATTGCCCTTATTCCCAAAATTGAATCTCCCACTGCTCCAGGGGATATTAGACATATTGCGCTGTGCAATGTTGTCTACAAAATTATCTCTAAAATTCTAGCTAATAGAATTAAGGATTCCTTTCCTTACCTTATATACCCTTCCCAATCGACCTTCATTGCGGGAAGAAATATTTCTGATAACATCTTGCTGTCCCAAGAACTCCTGAGAGGATGTCATATCAATAATGCGGGCAAAAGGATAGCCCTTAAAATTGATATCATGAAAGCCTTCGATAATGTCCGCTGACACCTCGTCCTTGATATCCTTGTAGTGATGCACTTTCCAGATCAAATGATCACTTGGATTGTCAAATGTATCTCTTCTACCTCTTACTCCATTAACATTAATGGAGACTCCTATGGTAACTTTAATGGGAAAAAGGGTCTTAGACAAGGAGATCTCCTATCTCCTTTCCTTTGTGTCCTCATCATGCAAGTCCTTTCTGGTTTACTCAAAGAGAAAAGCCAGGATAAAAACTTCAGATTTCACTGGAAGTGTCAAAAGCTTAAAATTATCAATCTCTGCTTTGCAGATGACCTGATGATCTTCTGCCATGGGGACACTAATTCCCTTAATCTTATCAAGGAGGCTCTTGATGAATTCTATGTGCTTTCTGGCCTCAAAGTCAACCCCATTAAGAGTCATATTTTCCTTTCTGGCATTGAGGATTCTCTTAGATCTAGCCTAATGCCCATTATGGGCTTCCCGGAAGGTTCTCTCCCAGTTAAATACCTAGGAGTCTCTCTAATAACCGGTAGGCTAACCCGCTCTGACTGTCGACCTCTTCTTCACAAGATCACTAATCGTATTGACTCTTGGACCTCCAAGCATCTCTCTTATGCTGGTAGGCTCCAGCTGATTAAGTCTGTCTTATTTACTGGTCAGGTATACTGGTCCTCTATATTTATTCTTCCCTCTAGAATCTGCAAATAGCTAAACCAATACCTTAGTCGATTCCTCTGGTCGGGAACGACCACGAAACTCCATGGGGCAAAAGTTTTCTCGACCACTGTAACATCTCCCTTCAAAGAGGGTGGCCTTGGGATTCCAAATCTAAAAATTTAGAATCAGGCGGCTGTCCTTAAGCATCTTTGGTCTATCGTTAGTAATAAAAATCACTCCATTTGGTGTGAATGGATTAAATCGGAAAAAATTAAAATCAATAGTTTCTGGAACATCCGTTCTGGCTCCTCTCCATCGTGGATATAGAGGAAAATTCTTCGTCTTCATCCTTTGGCAAGTAACTTGTACAGGGTAGCTATTGGCAATGGTAATAGTACCTCATTCTGGCATGACCCTTGGCTACTTCCTAAGTCTTTGGCTTCTCATTAAGGAGAAAACATAATCAGAGACTCTCGGCTGGGAACTAACCTCAAGGTTTCGGACATCATCTACGACGGTAGATGGAACTAGCCAAATGATATACGTTCGGCGCGAGCTCAAAGTCGTCTGCATCTATTGGAAATTCACAACCTCATCCTTTCTCTTCCTCCTCCTAACATCGCATCCATCGATGTTCCTTTCTGGACCGCAAATTCAGGAAGCACCTCTTTCACTATCAAGGATACATACAATGCTATTCGTATGCCCAACCCTGTTGTGGGGTGGGCCGGGTTAGTTTGGAACAAATATAACATCCCTCGTCACTCCTTTATTCTTTGGCTTGCTATCTTATGCAAGCTTGCTACCAGAGACAAAATTCTCAGCTGGGGTCTCAATACCCCAACCGAATGTGTACTCTGCAATTCTGATTCTGAATCTATCTCTCATATTCTCTATGAGTGTAGCTTCACTCAAAATATTTGGTCCTCTGCTACTACTAAACTAAGCTTTCCTTTTACGCCTACGTGTTGGCAATCTTGGATTAGCGAGGCGTCAAAATGGTCTAACTCTCGTGACCACCTTCTCTGGCGTACTTGCTTTGGCGCGATTACTTACCACGTCTGGAAATAACGGAATGTAAGAATTTTTGGTTCCGCTCCCGCCCTGGATTCATTAACATTCCAGCGTATAGTAGCAGATCTTCGCTACCGATTCCATGGAACCAAGATTAGCTGGCCTTAGTAACTATAGCACTTCATCTTCTTACTTCTACTTTTATTTGCAGGATTCTCCTCGTTCCATGTCAGCCAGAGGCCTCCCAGCGATCTGATCCAGTAGAAAGGTCGAGCTTCGACTATATCGAGTCATCTATCAGAGTTGTTTATGACTCCCTATGTTTATGCTGTATTTCTCTATCATGTATTTCTTTTGATTATAGACTCCTATCGGTTTATTTCACTTGATTGTATCTCCTTGGGGTATGCCCCAGGTCTCTTGTATGAACTATTTAATTTAATTTAAAAGTTTCTTTTCACCCAAAAAAAAATAGGGATGGCTATGGATAAGGTTTGGAACGGGTTTGGGCTGATTTGTTTGAGCGGATTGTTTTATTTGAACCCTAACCCAGTCTGCTCCGCTGCGGGTTTAATATTTGATTGTACAAGGACTAGTCTAAATGAGTTACATTTGTAAAAAAGATTACACATAAAAAAAAGACAACCATTGCAGCCGATCTTCATCGGAACCTTCTTCAAAGGAGTTATCTTAGGAGCTTCACCTGCCTTTGAAATTCCCGAAATGAGCTACTATTTAATGGCCCTTTCAATATTTTTAAAAGAAACACACATAGGGCGATATTTTTCAAGGAGAAGTCCCTAGTAGTTCCAGTGTATATCGAGAATTAAAGCATATTTTACCTGGGCATCTTGAGCTCCGAACTTGCTTGTACAATATGCAACATATGTAGAGACAACAATCTTCTTATCCGTCTCAAATTGTTTTTTCATTTTTTCTAAATCTTTGACATCCTGTCCATAAGCAGTTTTTTCGTCTCGAATCCTTCTTTGAGAGAACAAATGAAAGTCTTCCATTTTAGTAAAAATATTATAAATTTCGTTCGATATTGTCA
Source organism: Limnanthes douglasii subsp. nivea (assembly GCA_036936605.1). Taxonomy (NCBI): domain Eukaryota; kingdom Viridiplantae; phylum Streptophyta; class Magnoliopsida; order Brassicales; family Limnanthaceae; genus Limnanthes; species Limnanthes douglasii. Next base: position 106,732 of record JAUPFV010000164.1, read on the forward strand.
AAGTACGCATACTCGGTCTTCATCTGCTGTTCCTAAGTTTCAGCACTCTTAAACCGATCCGCGACAGTCTTTTTAAGATTGGTAACATTCTCATTCAACCTTTTCACTTCACCCTCTAACCTACGAGTCTCTCATTTATATATTTTTTTGAGTAACCATTAGATGCACATCCCTCTCAAGTTGTGCAAGAGGCGCAATGAGTTTATTTATACATCTAACAACTATGTTGTCTTTAAAAAGGTCGAAGGGTTGGTTTTTAGGATTGGGAGATGTCATAGAAGGGTCCAATTAACTACACACCATCACGTAGATGTAAAAAAATCAGACTGAAAAAATCATATGATTCCAATATTTGAATCCAAAGTTACATATTTGCAAAGTTTTGATGTTATGTTATAGAGAAAACAGAAAAACAAGTTGTCTGAACCGATGGATTATTGAATATCGAAATCGTACCATCACGTAGATATCTAATAATTTAGGTTGATTAAAAAAGGAAAAGTTGCCAATAAGAGCCCGGAAAAGATTGAAATTACTGATAACAATCTGATTTCTCAAGTATACGGATAATAACCTCGTACATAAAATCTACTAAAAAATACCCTTTCGCTATAAAAAAAAAAGAACTTTCATCTTCTTTTTTAGCACGCGACTCCCTCTCTCTCTCTTTACTCTTTAAAACTCAACACTCACAAATATTTCAAATTAAAGATTTTTATGTTCAAAACTTCGTATCTTATAATTTCATATAATATCATATTTATTTTGAAATTAAATGTTACTCTCTATTTAATTTCCAATCATAAAAAATAAAATTTAATATATATACAACATTATAATAATAAATATTACATTACATTACATTAACTCACCTTCCACTTATATAAAGTAAATGACTCACCTAAATTCAACAATCCACCTTTCAAATATATCTAATCAAAATAATTATAAATTATATATATATATATATATAACATTTGTTAAGGATACAAAATTTAATAAAATGGTGCTATATAAATTTTTTTTAAAAACAAAAAGAATATAAACTTTAAAAGTTTAATTAAATGGTTCACCCGAAAATATCACAATTTTAGTATTTTAAAAGCTCTCGATCACAGTTGATAACCATTTATTATAATAACATTTTGGTAATCGTATATAGAAAAAAGATAGTAAAAGTACACTAAAAAAATGTTCTCTCCTCTCTCCTCTCTAAACTTGCCAACGGTAACTTCCTCTTTTTGCTTGTGCATCCTGGGTTCTCTGGATTTAGGGCAGCCATGTAATGGCTCAGTCTCTCATCCCCATAGAGATCTCCACCACCGACATTGGTACTATGGATATAAATCACTGGGCATCCAAGGCTTCTTCTCACACTTGGAACCAGTGGTATTCAATGTCTTCTGTCCTTCAAAAGTGTCTTATCAATCCCGATCCCCCCTGATTCGAACTGTCATCCTTGTTGTCCAATGTCCTTTGAGAAGGCATGTCATGGTTATGAAGCTAACCTCTTCTCCCAAAAGTTAATCTTTATCCTCCTTAGAAATCATTTTTGCCTGTTGGTCCAGGGTCGAGGTTCAATGGAATCTGTCATCTTCTTACTCAATCAGCTTGCTGTCTCTAGGTACATTTCATCCAGGCATAATCCTGCAATAACCAAGCAATCCATAGTTTTTCAAAAGTATAAAAGGCCACAATTTTTTCTAGCCCTATCTAGTGTCAACTCTTTGAAAACAGTCACCATTGTTTTTCACTGTGGTATAAGTTTTGACTACAACCAAACTAAAGGATCCCCCTTTCTTGATTCTAGTTTAGTTAGTCTAACAAGTCTAGAACCCATCGGTCTGCTGATCTTCCTCTCTCTCCTCTCTCTCCTATTTTGGGAAAAAGGAAGGATCCCTCTCCCTAGCTCAGTTACCCCCAAAAATCAGTCCCTTTTCCACCTTAACCTCTCCCTTTCATATAGCCTACCCATTACCCTGAACTACCCCAACCTAAGCCTTCTCAGACTGAGTCTACCCTCTAACCTGTTCTATCTCATCCCTTGCCTCAAGTCAAACATCCCTCTCTCTTTGACCAGACCCAGACTCCCTCACTCGTTTTTGGCAAACAACAGTCACTCTTTCTACCTCAGTTCAACTTTAAATCAGAATCAGTCCCCTTCTAAGCTCTACTAGCTTCATGCCTCTTATCCTCTATACCAAGACAAAACCTTCTCTGCATTACCTAGCCTATCATCTGTATCCTTATCCGTTCGAAACCCTAATCCTTCCCACCCTGAAACTATTCAATTCAGATATAAACCCTGGCCTTTCTTCTCCCACAAGATTCTACACTCCTCACAACATAAAAAAAATTCTTCTGCTAAAAAATCAAAAACCTTACCTGACTCCAGTATGGATCCATCTGAATCCCTGAGACCCTCCAAGCCTTTGATGCGAGCTGGCTCCTTCTCCCCCCTGCGAACTCATGGTTTCTCCTCGTCTCTAGCTTCCTTCCCCATTTTATTGGAGACTAGTCCACCTCCCCAGCCTGTAACCAACCAGAATCCTCGCCCTCCTCTGATATCTGACACCCACGAGCGATTCGTTAAACTAACTCTAGCCTGGGCTAGATTCCACATGGAATCTAGCCAAGGCCAGATTCTTTTCCAGGCAAACCCACTGCTCGAAGTGGACAACTTCCTTCCACAGGTGAAGTCGATTGTCACCGATCCCATGATCATCTTCGCTCTTGCTTCACCATGGATTTTCCTCCCTCCTCAGGACTCCAGCTCTCTTCCTGGATTTTCTAAACCTTCACCGGAACGATTCGGGGTTCTATGAGAACCTTGTGGTGGCAATCGACGAATTGCAGCACCCTATTTTGCAGACTACCTCGATGCCTGACTCCCTGGCTTTAAACTCTGTCCATCGCTTTGGTTTGCCTCCTTCCACCACCGGCATCTGCAATATCACGGTCAGTTCTCTTGAGAGCAGGGGAAGTTCTATGATTCGTGCCTTCGCCTCCCCATCGTCATCTAGGGCACTTGGTTATACTGATATAGACAGCGCCATCCCCTTAAAAATTGATTCAGTCGCCGGTAACAGCCATGGTATCTCGTCGTCAGTCGCCAGTAACCGCCATGGCATCTTGTCACTAGATTTTGTGGCTAGGGTTTCTTCCCCTATTTTGCAGGTTGATGTCAATCGCAGAGGAAGTAGAGAACTTCACTCTGGATACTTGTACGACTCTGGACCAGAATCGGGTATGGGCCCTGGAGAAAATCAAGGCTCTCTAAAGACAAGGATGGATCCAGAGAAAGGGAGAGGCGGTGTCGACATGGCTTTCTCCATGGATACTGGATCCAAAAGAGGATTGGGCCCAGAAGAATCGCATAGGCCTAGTCTGAATATCATTAAATCGGGCCCTATTGGAGCTACTATAGTCTAGTCTGTTGATTTATCTTCAATGGACCGATCCTCTAAAAGCATTGGGCCGACCAAAATTTTAACCATTGAAAAGCCTTTGAAACATAAAGGCAAAGGTCTTTTAGGAGGAGGCTCTTCTCTTGGACACCATTCCCTCATCCGAAATTTTGGAAATGCGGGTAAAGGCCCAAAAGGAAGAAAATACAAGATGGCCGATGCCAAACCTCCTTCATTTCAATCCTCAAAGAATTTTTCTAGAGGCCACTCTAGTTCGAATTCACTTTGTAGCTCAACTCCCATTCCCTCTTATGCAAGTGTTGTCTCGGGACATAGTGATAACCGCTCACTTTTAGCGATCAGAATCAGTCATATGGAAAAAGAGGGTAACGATTTCATTATGAACGACTCAACATTAGATTCCCCGAATTCTTGGAAGGCTTGCCTTGCGGTATATTTTCTCAATCAACCGTCTAACCTTGCTTTCCTAAAAGCAAATATGGAATAGCTATGGAAAAGATTTGGGCTTTTGGATTATAAGCCCCTCCCTGAGGGCTACTTTCTTTTCAAATTTGGATCTGAGGCGATGGCTAAAAAAAGTACTTGAGGAAGCACCTTGGCATCTGGGTGGCAATTTAATAATTTTAAAGCTCTGGGAACCCCTTACCTCTCTTATCAAAGACCCTCACACAGAAATTCCGATTTGGGTTAAAGTTTTCAACCTTCCCTATGAGCTTTGGACTGCGGAAGGTTTCAGTAATATTGGTTCGGTCATCGGTACTCCTCTTTATGTGGACCGTCAGACGGAGAGAAAAGAAAAGCTTCGTTTTGCCATAATTTGTATTATGATAAAGGCGGGACATCCTATTCGATATGATCTCACCTTCAAGATCCGTGGCAAATCTATTTCGGTTTTGTTTGAATATCAGGGTCTCTCTCCCCAATGTAAAAACTGCAAAGTCTTCGGCCATCCTACTCGCCAATGTAAAAGAGGTCCTACCAAGCTTTCTCTTTTTCCTATATTGGCCTCGCCTTCTGAGGAAGACCCCTCTGAGATTGCTCCTGAGTTAGATTCAGGCTCTCGGCTTCCATCCATCTCTGAAGACAAGGAGGTGGAGCTCGGGGAAGAGGTGGACTCCCCCCCCCCCAAAAAAGGGCTTGCACGGACGAAGCGAAAAAAAAAGGTAATCAGGTATTCTCCTCCGACAGGAGCATCGACTGACTCACTGTAAGTTCTCTTTCTATGAATATTGCTGCTTGGAATGTGCGTGGCCTAAATGACCCTGTTAGGAAAAAAGATGTCACTGACTTCATTATTAGGAATCATATCTCCTTAATAGTGCTTGTAGAAACTAAAGTCCAAAGCCATAATGTAGATTCAATTATTAGGCGAATGGTCCCTTTTTGACATGTTTTAACAAACCACTCGTCTCATCACTTAGGTAGAATTTGGATCACTTGGAATCCTAGTGTTATCTCAATTTCTAGGGTTTCACAATCCCCTCAGTACATCCACTGTAACGCTAAATGTCATAATTATAGGGCTTCTTTCAAGTTAACTGCGTTATATGCTTTTAACGAAGCACAAGACCGCATATCTCTTTGGAATGACCTCATAGGCTTATCCAAGCTCGAACCCCTCCTCCCTTGGGTCTCCATGGGATACTTTAATGTTATCCGTCATCCGAACGAGAGAATTGGCTCCTCTGAATCCTGGTCCCAAGCTATCGATGACTTTAATAATTGATGTTATCAATGTGAATTCAGCGATCTTAGATCATCTAGATATCCTTTCACTTGGATAATAAACATCCCTCTCATTCCATCCTATCCAAGTTAGATCGTGTTCTCGTCAATCTGGACTGGGATGACCTTTTACCTATGACCCATGTCCACTTCGGATATTTTCGCACTTCGGACCATGCTACTGTTATGCTCAATCTTGGGTTTCCTCGCCCTAAGTGGAAAAAAGCTTTTCGTTATTTTAACATGTGGAAATCTTACCCCCTTTATAAGGATATTGTCTCCAACAGTTGGAATAAGCCTATCTCTTCCACTAGGATGAGCCTAGTGTCCGATAAGCTAGCTCGTCTTCAAAATGAGCTAGCTCTTCTCAACCGTAAGGAATTTAGTGACATCTCTTCCAGAGTCATCAATGCCTAAAAAAGGTTGTTCTACATTCAGGACGAACTAGCCTCTGACCCTCTCAATCCTCATTTAGTTAAAAACGAAAATGAGGCCTCTGATCTCCTTATTTTCCTAAGTCGTGCAGAAGAATCTTTTCTAAAACAAAAGTCCAGAGAAAACTGGATCAAGTTGGGGGACAAGAATTCTAAATTCTTTCACAAAAGCATCATAGCCAGAATTTTCTGCAATAAAATTATCTCGATCTCAAATGAGCATGGTATCACACCCTCTTCACCGTCTACCGTCTCAAAAGTTTTCGTGAATTTTTTTTAATCTTCCATGGGTTCTAAGCATCCTGCTAACTACCATGGCTTGGAAAAAGTCTCATCTCTGATCTCCTCTAAAGTTTCCAATGTTGATAGAGAGTTAATGATTCGTGAGATCACTTGTGCTGAAATAAAATCTGCTCTCTTCAGTATAGATAGTGATAAATCCCCAGGTCCAGACGGTTATAACTCTGATTTTTTCAAGTCGTCTTGGAGCATAGTTGGTCATGACATCTGTAAGGGAGTTCAAGATTTTTTCCTCTCTGGGAATTTGACCTCTTCGTGGAATGCCACTTCTATTGCTCTTATTCCCAAATCTGAATCACCTTCTGTGTCATCCGACTATAGACCCATTGCCCTCTGCAATGTTGTTTATAAAATTATCTCAAAAATTCTGGCCAATAGAATTAAATCTTCATTTCCTTACCTTATCGATTCTTCCCAATCGGCTTGTGTTCCTGGAAGGAATATTTCGGATAATATTCTTTTATCCCAAGAGCTGCTTAGGGGATATCAATCGAAAGGTAGAGGCAAAAGGATTGCTCTTAAAATTGATATCATGAAAGCCTTTGATAATTTTCGATGGCATCTCATCCTCGGCATTCTTGTGGCGATGAATTTCCCTGAGAAGATGATTACCTGGCTTGTAAATTGTATTTATTCCCCCCCCCCCTTACTTTGTCCTTATTAACGGAGATCTTCATGGATCCTTCAAAAGGAAAAAATGCCTTAGACAAGGAGATCCCCTTTCCCCTCTCATCTTTGTACTTGTTATGAAAGTGCTCTCCAACATTCTCAGAAATAAAAGTCTTGATGAAAATTTTCAATTTCATTGGAAATGTCACAAGTAAAAAATCATTAACCTCTGCTTTGCTGATGATCTAATGATTTTTTGTCACGGCGATCCCCCTTCTCTTAACCTCATCAAAGATGCTCTTGATGAGTTCTTCTACTTCTCCGGCCTTAAGGTTAATCCGTTGAAAAGTCACATATTTTTCTCTGGAATTGATGATATCCTTAAATCGTCCCTGCTGCCAATTCTGAATTTCCCGGAGGGCTCTCTTCCTATGAAGTACCTTGGAGTCCCTCTCCTTACTGGCAGACTCTCTTATACGGACTGTCGTCCTCTTCTCCACAAAATTACCTCCTGTATCGACTCTTGGACTTCTAAACATCTCTCTTATGTGGGAAGACTCCAATTAATTAAATCGGTCCTTTTTGCGGGACAGTTTTACTGGTCATCGATCTTTATTCTTCCTTCTAGAATCATTAAAGAATTGAGCCAATATCTTAGGAGATTCCTTTGGTCCGGATCTGCAATGAAAATCCACGGGGCCATAGTGGCCTGGTCCACTATTGTCACTCCTTATGATGAGGGCGGCCTTGGGATCCTAGATTTAAAAATCTGGAATCAGGCGGCCGTCCTAAAGCATCTCTAATCAATTGTTAGCAATAAGCATAAATCCATATGATGTGATTGGATTAAAACTAAAAAGCTCAAAAACAAAAGTTTCTGGAATGTTCTTATTGGATCCTCTCCCTCCTGGATTTGGAGGAAAATCCTTCGTCTTCGTCCTCTGGCGATTAATTTTTATAGGGTGGCTATTGGAAATGGTCAAAACACTTCGTTCTGGCATAATCCGTGGCTTATCTCGTCGTTATTAGCTCACCACTTCGGCTCAGATATCATTAGTGATTCTCGATTGGGAAATGATCTAATGGTCTCTGACATCATCAATAATGGAGAATGTAACTGGTCGGAAAATCTAAGACCGGCTCGAACCCGTAGTCGCGCTAATCTTGAAGATATTAACAGACTGATTCTCTCTCTTCCCCAACCAAATATCCTCACCAACGATGTTCCTTTCTGGATTACAGAGGGAGGGCGCTCCAAATTCACAATCAAAGACACTTATAATGTCATTTGTGTGCCTAACCCAAAGATGGGTTGGGCAGGGTTAGTATGGAACAAATACATTATTCCGCGTCACTCTTTCATTTCCTGGTTAGCAATAAAGGGTAAGCTTGCCACCAGAGACAAGCTCCTCAGTTGGGGCCTCAACACCCCGACTGAGTACCCCTTTTGTAACTCTGTACCCGAAACTATAGCTCATGTTCTCTTTGAATGTAGTTTCGCTGATAGTATATGGTCCCACACAAGCCGTAAGCTTGGATTTACGATCCATTCCTCTAACTGGCAATCTTGGATTATTGAGGCTTCCAGTTGGTCTAAAATACCAGACCATTGTATTTGGCGATCTTGCTTCAACGCAATCATTTACCACACTTGGAAAGAGCGGAATTCAAGAATCTTTGGATCCGTCCCAGCTTTGGCCTCCTCTATATCCTACCAAATCTTATCGGACCTTCGATATAGATTCAATGGTACCAAGATTGTCTGGCCCCCATAGTTTTTCTTATCCAAATTCTAACTAATCTAAATTTTTTCTCAGGTATCTAACCTATGGACTGGAACGGGATTTAGGAATCATAGGACGTGGAGCCAGCTCACAATCATCTAGTCGCGGACTTTTACTATCGAGTTAATTTTGTTCTGATTAGTAGGCCATATCCCTATACTATGACATTTTATTATCGTCTTTTCTCCTATTCATGTAGTATCACCTCGGGGCATGCCCCATGAACAATGTATGAACCCTTTCTAGTTTAAATTTAATGTTTTATTCACACCAAAAAAATAGTAAAAAACAAAACTCCACTAAATGGGAAACAAAACAAAACTTTGGTCAAGATGTTATTCCTTAACATATATTTAAATTACCATATATTTCAATGCTTCTATTATTTTAAGATATGTTTGTTTTCTTTCTCAATTTGTTACATTTTCCTTCGCAAATATTATCAACCAGAGTCTTGCTCATTATTATTTTTAAAAGAGCAAAATTATAAAAGGTATAATTTTTTCTAACTAGTTGTAAAAAATTTCATATTTCATAAATAAATTTTCCAAAAACGACTAAGTTTTTTTTTAAATTCAATATATTTTTAATGTCAGGATCATTCATCCTAACAATATAGTAGGAATAATGATGCCTAGATATATCGTATATAATCAATTAAATCCCTGTATAATTGAAAGCATTATGGATGGTTAGGGTTAGAAAATATGTTAGAGATAAAACAGAAAATAATTTTAAATTTTAAGATGGTTTAGTGTAATTAAATTAAATTTTCTAATAAAATTCATTTAATTATAGTCTTTCTTGTTTATCTGATCCTTATGACTATTAAGACTCAATATTTAATTGTTTCACTATTCCACATTATTTTAAAAATATAAAACTACAAAATAATATATCAATATATAATAATTTATTATTATTTATTGATCTAATATTTTAATTGATAACTTTAATTAAATTTACCAAAACATGGTTGAATAGTCCCGAAAAAGGTAGCCGAGTTGGTGGCATAAAATATGCTTGTAACTAAATGTTATGAGTTCAAGTCCTCAACTTTCTCGCACTGGGTTGACGATTAAATTACACGTGATATATCATATCATAATATATATAGGGTCAAGCTATATATACCCAAACCCTAATTTTGAGTTTAACAAAGGTGGTATAAGTTTACCCAAATTTTGACAAAAATACCCTTTTCAAGGTATATAAGGTTTTTATTTTACTAACCTTCATCCACCTCATTTTTTCTCTTACACTCTCTAACTTCTCTCTAAAACCTTCAAGTTCTCTCTAATTTATCCGGCGAACTAAAATATGAAAACTTAGTCTTAATATCAAAATTAGGGTTATGGTTGAATTAGGTAAAAAAATCATAATTTTAGGGTGTTAAAATTATGATTTTTTTAATAATTAAATTTTTAATTTTATTTTAAAAAAACTTTTCAAAAAAACAAGTTTTGATTTTGTATTTTTATTAGAAGAAGTTTAAAAAAATTGAAAAGAGTTTGAATGTTCTTGAGGCAACTTTGAATGTTCAAGAACAATTTGAAGAATTTCACAAAATTGTAGTAATATGGGGTTTGATCTAGTAGAGAGTTGTGTTTTTTTGGATATACATATCCAAATAGATTGATTTATGAATTGGGTGTATCTAGGATATACTTAGTGTTTTTTTTACTTAGTGGCAATTTGGATATTAAATGAAAGTTCAAGGATTTCTTCGTCCTAAAAAAGTCAAACAAAAGTCAACTGCGTTTTTTTGGGTATACTTAAACCACATTTGGGTATATATATAACAAAAGTCCGCATATATATAAATTAGAGCATACTAATTTTGCCCCCAAGGGGGTAGCCGAGTTGGTTGAGTATGACATTCTTATGACCAAAATGTCATGAGTTCGAGTCCCTCTACATACGCTTTCTCGGCTGAGCCTGTCACCTTGTGTGGTTTACCTTCTGGCGTTGGTTTGCAGGCTATCGCGTCAGACTGAGGGTTTACCATGTGCGCACTCATTGCACTCTGAGTAGCGGCTGCGGGTTCCCTCCTTAAAAAAAAAAAAAGAAGAGCATACTAATTTTGTTCATTATCTTAAAATATTTATAAAAAAAAACTAAAAATTGGGTTTTTACTTGTTTTCTAAAATTTATATTTATTTTCTTAATTTGTGCATTTATTTTCTTAATTTGTGCTGATTTGATAATTATTCTTTATTTTGTGATTTGATAATTATTCTAAATAAATCAAGATATCATTCTTAGTTTTCATAAGCTAAACAATAATAAAATATTTTTAACTATAAATAATCAAGTATCAAATATTTTGTTTAACTATTGTTTGAAAGAATATCATGTGGTAAAAAACTTTCCAAACTAATTATAAAAATAACAAAATATTTTTCATAAATCTAGTTTAGTTTATTTTAAAAAACCAAAACCAATAGTGTTGAAAAAAAAATTAAAGTCATAGATTAAAATATATGTAATTAAAACAAAAATTATTAAAAGATATGTAATTATACAACGTTTTATAACCTAATTACGCGACACTAACTAGTTTTACAATCAGGTTGTACGTAATAACTCATCCGGTCATCCTTATATTTTCACAATTAAATGATACATAATTATCCAATTAAACCCGAAAACCCAAATATCTTCAAATTTGTTTTTCCTAAATCAACTATTTTCTTCTTATCTTACTATATTCATTTTTTAAGTATTCTTATCATCACCATCTTCTGAGTTTATCAGCTAGTAATCCTCATAGCAACATCTCCATGTCTAGCATCAAGTACTTCCATTTAGCCATCTTCAATGACCTTTCCTGCCAATAACTATTCAATCAGATAAAGGACTCGAATTGCAGCTTCAGGGACGAAGCCACAACTCAAGAAGAAGCTCTGCAAGGGTAATCAGATTCCTATTCATTTTCATATATATTTGAATATCCGAGACTAATTTGAGGAGTTATGCAGTCCAAGGTTATCCCTTCTAGCAATCACTTGAGTTTTTTGAGTCCTACAAAATAAATAAGAGATGACAATTTTCAAGCGGTACTTGGCAACCTAGTTAGGACCAATCAAGAGGATACAACCACTCAGGAAAACATAACAGGTATTTAATCTTCATGATTAATGTTCCCTATGTTCAAGCATTCCAGGAAGGCAATTGCCTTCAACTAGTTTGGAACCTGAAGATTAGAATAGTCCATTTTCATTTTACATCTCAGGGTCCACTTTGCAATCCAGTCCGCATCTTGATTTTGGACCCTTGGGATGTGAGAAATGATCATGGAAGGCTTGATCGTCAGCCTTCTACACCAAATTTTCCAGCCAAAATCAAAATTTATGAATAAATGCTTAGGGGTTTCAATATTACTCCAAAACTGGAATTTTGATACTAAAATAAACTTTCTTTTTGCAGATTCGTATCAACTGGAATATAATTTTTCAGAAGCTTCCAAACTAGGAAGGAGCGTTTGGGAGGGGTAATCTTATTCCAGATTTTGCCATAGATATTAGAGCTGATACCTTTGCTTCTAATCGAGTTCCACGTAACTCTGATATTAAAATTAGGGTCATTCATCCACAATATCATGTCTTCTTTATAATAGTAAGTATGAACTTTCTGAATTTTACTTATAGTATCGTTAGAAAGAAAACCTATTAAGCAATTAGTATCCCAAACATTTTCTTTCCAGAAACTGTTAACTTTAGTGTGTCCAAACCAAGAATTATTCATGTTATCATTCAACATTATAATATGAGAGTTTTCATACCAGTTTTCCACCCAGCAATCAATGTCCCCTCTACTAACAATCCACCTTATATTAGACTCAGCGTTGTCTTTTATCTTAGATAATCTCTTCCATGTATTAGAGCCCAACTTAGAATAAGAAACTTGAAGGGGATGATTTTCCTTACAGTAGGTTTTGTGGATTTGATTTTCCGAGAGACTTTTATTTGAACTGTAGTTAAACCAAAGTTTACACGCGAATAGATCTTGAAGATCAAGAAAACTTACGTATATTAAGTCCACCTTCATTATATGGTTTGCACAAAGCATTCCATGTAGACTATTGAATCCTTTTACCATTATTAGATGAACCCCATAAAAATTTATTTAATATCTTTTCCATTCTTGTTATTATTCCTGTAGAGATGGAGATACTTTGCATCCAAGAGGTTAGTATGGGCATCAGGGCAGAATTGATTAGCACAAATCTACCACCAAAAGATAAGTTTTTGCACTCCCACTCCTTGATTTTGTTGTTTACCTTGTTTAATAAGTTGTTGAAGTTGCTAGCTCAATATTATTATTAAGAGTGATTCCCAGATAGTCCATAGGCAGAGAACTAGCATTAAAGCCTGATAGATTAGAGATGTCATTAATCCTTGTATTGGTCATCCTTCTTGATAGGAATACCTCAGTCTTGTTAACTCTGAAGAAAGAAGCCAATCTCGTTAATTGTATCATCCATATTATTAGCAAAGATTAGAATATCGTCTGCAAACACTAAGCATGGTATTAACAATTTACTTTTAGATGAGAAATGCATGGTTTTATTACTAATGAACAATTTATAGAGACCCTTAAATAGAATTTCTTCAGCCAAAATGAAGAGACTATGGGAAAAGATATCCCCCTGTCTCAAGCCTATTTTAGTATTAAATAAAATCATATCTGTTACCATTAATAAGAAGAGAAACACAAACATAACTAATGATATTATGTATTAATTTGACAAACTTAGAAGAAACCCCAAAAGAATCTAGGACTTTAGTAAGAAATGAATGAGAAACCATATCAAATGCCTTAGTAATGTCCACCTGAATCATTAGATTACTAGTTTTTCTCTTTTTGTTTGAGTCAAAAATTAATTATTTAGCTATTAGGATGTTCTCTTTAATAGAAGACTTAGGTATAAAAACACCTTGTACTTTAGAGATCACTTTAGGCAGAATCCTTAAAAGTCTGCTATTTAGAAATTTAGACATTATTTTGTTTAGGAAACTACATAATCCAATAGGTCTAAAATATTTCCAATTAGTTGAATTAGTAGACTTAAGAATTAGGAGATACATATAGCTAATATCTCTCTAGGAATGTTCTTACCCTTCATAAAGTCTATTAATGTTAGGCAAAGATCTTTCTTAATAATACACCAACATGTTTTATGGAAGCAAGCATTAAACCCGTCCATACCTGCAACACTTGTAGATTTAAGATTAGAAATTAATAAAATATCTCATTCTCCTTAGGCATAACCATAAGGAAAGCATTGTCTTTACTAGTAATAAGTCTAGGGATATTCTCACATATATCATTATGCATTAGTAAGTCCTCCTCTTCCTTATTAGTATAAGGAAGGTCAGTAAGAATTCCTTTAAATTAATTGACTAGAAAGTTGTCAAATTGATCCTCATCCATAATCCATTTATCCTCTTATTTTATACTATTAATACTAGATATTTTCTTTTTCCTCTTCATATAATTGTGAAAAACTTTAGTATTCTTCTCATCCTCTTTTAACTAAGTAATATAGCATTTTTGAAACCAAAAGGACTCTGCCATATTAAGAGCTAAAAGAAAATCAACATTAGCTTTAGATAAGTCCCTTTTAGAGCCATTGTTGTTGTTTTCTAAATGGTTTCAAGATTGTTTTCAGCTTCTTCAACTTTATCAAAAATATTACCAAACTGATTTTTGTTCCATTCTTTCAAAGCTTTTTTCAACCTGTTTTATTTTTGTAAACAAAAAGAGGGTAACCTTTCAAATATTTATTCCAGTTTTCTTTAACAAAAGAAAGAAAATCAGAATTTAGTGTCCACATATCAAGAAATTTAAAACGTTTTTGAAAGTTTAACTTCTCTTTACTAATAGTGATGCACAATGGGCTATGATTTGAGTATGTTCTAGCCATGTGCGTCACATTAGTATTAGTGAAAGTGTTAGACCAATCAGAGTTGTGTAACACTCTGTCTAGTCTTTTCCACTTAGCATTTTTGTTCCAAGTAAATTTGGTACTACAGTAGCCAGCATCTTCTAAATTACAATCACTTATCATTTCATTAAAGTCGTTAGAGTTGTCCATAGAGTAGTGATGCAACCTATCTGCTCATCAGGAGAAGTAATAGCGTTGTAATCCCCCATTAATATCCATTCTTTGTCAATAATGGTAGATGAAATTTATCTTAAGGAATTCCATAGATCAATCATGTAGGTCCTTTGACACTTGGCATATAAAACAGTTAACAAGTATTATCCTTAGTATTGATAAGGGAGGATGAAAATGTTTTAAACTAGGTTTACGTCCAGTCCAAAGTTCATACAGTGTCTTAGTAGTTTCTTTCGTCGGAGCTCTGTTAAGTAGGTAGGTCGCACATTTTATTTTTTCTCCCTGGAGTGATATAGGTAATGTTGAATGACTAATCATACTTCTTACTATATCTTTCAATATATGGTTTCTTCTCTCAGATACTCCATTCATGTTGGGCGAACCGAAATCGTATACTGAGAGACTATCCCACACTTCTCTAGTAACTTTGCAAATGGTCCATGACGCTGTTCACCTGAACCATCATATCTCTCGAAGTATTCACCACCACGGTCTGATCTTACGCACTTAATTTTTTTACCAAGTTGTTTTTCAACTTCGATCTTAAAGATTTTGAACTTGTCAATAGCCTCTGATTTTTTGTGAATAATATTTAGATACCTATATTGTGAAAAGTCATCAATGAAAGATACAAAATATCGTTGGCCGTTCCATGATGCTGTACGGAACGGGCCACAAATGTTTGTATGTATCAAGCCCAAGACCCCTTTTGCTCTATATGCATCTAATCTTTTCACTTTGATCTATTTTATTTTTATACATTCAACGCAAACGTGAAGTCCAAAAAATTCAGTTCACTTAATAAACCTTCCGAAACAATCTTTTCAATTCTATTTCTAGAAATGTGACCTAATCGTTTGTGCCAAAGTTTTGCTGAATTTTCCAGTTTACAATTTAGTTTTCCAGGTACATCTACATTCATTATCTCTTTGTGATCCTTTATAGTATCCAATAAATACAAGTTATCATTTGGTATTAGCTTTCCAAAACCAACAACATTACCATGTAAATAAAGACATAAACTTTCATTTCCAAATAGACAAGAATAACTTAATTTGTCCAAAAACGAAAAATGAAATTAGGTTCATTTATAAAAGAAGGTACATACAATACGTCTTTTAAATACAAAAAATGTCCACTGGTAAGCAACAAACAAAAATCACAAATACAATGAACTAAACACGAACTGTCATCAGTTGTATAAATGGATGTTTCACCATCACTTAGGCTTCGGTTTTTTATCATACCCTGCAAAGAAATACAAACATGAGTTGTTGTTGCTGTATCAACCCACCAAGTATTTCTCGGCACTAAAACTAAATTGATATGCGAACAGGCCATAGAAGTGAAAATACCTTTGGTTGTATCATAGCCCTTCATTTTCATATTCTTTCTTAAAGTGCCCCGGTTTCTTACAATGGAAGCAACGCCTTTTACCAGACGTACCCTTATGCTTCTTTTGTCCCGAACCGGATGCATGTGCATCTCAACCTTCATACTTTCTCTTAATTCCCTTATCCACCTGAGCTTTCACCATTTGCACTTCTGGATGTTCTTGCTTCATCTTTTCCTCCTCTTACGCTGTCTGAGAGATGAGCTTGTTAAGAGTCCATTTCTCGCGATGACAGTTATAAGAAGTTTCGTAGTTCTTATATTGTGGAGGGAAAGAGTGAAAATCAAAGCTTACCACAACATCTTCCGAAAGGTCAATATTAAGTGCTTTCGATTTGGAAGTGCTCTTTGACATTTCCAAGATGTGCTCACGAACAGTCTCGTTGCCACGATATTTCATAGAAGCTAGCTTAAGAAGCAGCATCTTAATCTCTACTTTATCGTTCTTGGAAAAATATTTCTCTACCTCTTCGAGAAACATTTTCGCATTAGTGATCTCATATGGAACTGCACCACGGAATGCTAATGGACTTGCTTGTTTCAAGATCTCTAGACTTATCATGTTTGACTTTTCCCAAACCTCTGACTTTTTCTTCTCCGCGGGAGAACTATCCTTAGTCATAGGTTTGGGTTCATCGACCCTTAATGCTAAATCGTATGGCACATCAAGTGCAACAACATATCTTCTTTCCACAGCTCAAAGTTTCTCCCATTAAGTATGGGTGCCTTGTTGCCTTCCGGTTATAGTATTACGAATTTGCTAACATAACAAACAACAAACAACAAATAGCCAAAAACATCAACATATAATCTCCATAGTATTTAACAGATAAACATAGCATAATAAAACATACTCTTACAACATCAATAAGATACCTTTGGAAAAGCATATTAATTTGTATATGTATGAGTTTGAGCATAATTAATGTTGATCTTACCAATTGACTTAATTAAGAAAATCTTTCTTTGAACCGATTTTCCTAGTTCAATTTTTTTAATGACCAATTCAGAAATAATTATCTCGCGTCTAAGATTAATTATGTCAAACATTAACCTTCCTTTGGGCCGATTAAAGTTTACGTGTCAATCAGAGACTTGTCAAAACTCTAAAATAATTAATTCACAAATAGAAATCAGTTTTTCAATATATTGGATCATTAATTATTTATCCAAGTTCGGACAACTTAGAACATGCTAATTATTTTGAAAAATACTAATGTCCAAACTATTTCGTAGTCTAAATATAAATTTAATCGAATTACATTTACACCTTAACTTTATTATATTATAATATATCTTTATAATTTATATATATAAATATTATAATATAATTATTTATTATAATTATATATATATATATATATCTTTATTATTATTATTATATAAGTGTTATATATTATATATAAAACACATAATGAAGATGTTTGCATAACCATCTTCTTCTTGTCCTCACATGCTGTGATGATGGTTTCATCTTTGTCATTCAGCTTTACCTTTCGAAATAATTTAATATTTCAAATCATAAAAAATAAAGTTTAATATATATACAAAATAAAATAAAAATATCTACTTAATAGTAACCAAATATATCTAATAAAGGAGCATGAATTAAATATTTAATTTCCGAAAACATCAAGTATATCTAATCAAGAATATACGTATTTCACATTACGTTTTGATAATATATTAATATATAAAAATTTAATATTTTTTGTTGGTCTAAAATTTACCAAAAACATGTTTAAATATCTTAAATTACACATGATACATCATAATATAGAAATCTTTATACCATGTCTAATTGTAATTCTACGATGTACAAGTTCGTACGGTGCAGCAGTTGAGTTGATATCCATTTCATTCTATCTGAGATTTACAGTTCGATTAAATGTTTGATTTTTCTTAAATCAAGTCATAAACATCTAATTTGTACAGATTGATTCATTATCAATTCTAAAACCTAAAGATAATGAGTAATCTTCAAAGTGCTTCCATTGATACAGATTTCACACCTTTATGTTATGTTCTATATCACGTTTTTGCTTCGCAAAGTCATAAAATATTGGATTCTCTACAAGCAAGTCTGAAAGATAAATCATATGTTGATATGGTTAAAAACACGCAATATGTCTTATGTCCTACAAGTATGCTTCAAATGAAGGATCATATATCATTGCAATATGGTGAAACTGTAAATGAGTCGTTGAAGTCAAAAACTACATTTACGTTGATTGGAAAATTTAGTAAAGACTTACCTAAAAAGAAAGTTTTGGATAGCTTCTTTATAGCCAGAAACTTTGACGACGATTTTTCTTACGCCAACTGGGACTCAAGGCATCTTAATCTTGAGTTTTTGTTGAAATCTGACCTTAGTAAGATTTGGTCGAGGCCTGCCTGGACTGTTGGCCCCAATTCAATGCGTCTGTTAAAATGGCATCCTAACTTTAATCCAAAGATTGAGATTTCTATAGTGTCAATTTGTATTAGGTTAGAAAACGTTCATGAACACTTGTACAACGAGGATTTCATACTCTCATTGGCCTCTTCAAAATGTAGTCCAATAAAAGTTTGAATCCCTCCAATGAATAAGGTGTTCTACAACGCATGTTATGTGTGGATAGAGTTGGACATCTCCAAAGAACTTCAGCACCATGCATGGATAGACTTTGGCAGCAATGATGGAGTCTGAATACAAGTTATTTATAAAGATGTTCCAAAATATTGTAAGCAATTCTATCATGTGGGTCATGCCATTAGTGAATGCAAGAAATCATTGGGGTCGTCTACTTTTGATAATCTAACTGCTCAAGATGATGTAAATGATACTCCACCCATAGCAATTGATACATTATCTGCAAGCCATAAGAAGAAACAAGAAACTCAATACCAAACTGATAGGCTTAGGTCTATTATAACTATCCCCAATATGGAAGCAAGATAAGATGTCAACAATATGAAAGAAAATAACAAAAAGGAAGAGGTCATACATTTATCTGTTTGTAATTAAGCAAGCACAAGAAAGACAGTTCCTTATGCTTCTGAAAGGAGTTCACCAAAAGGAAAGCTCAGCAAAGATGAAGCGATCTACAACAAAGTTCACAAAATATTACTTAATAAAACTAACAATAAGTTAGTGGAAGCAAGTACATGTCAACAAGTTGGTAAGGATAATATCATAGATGCTATTAAGTCCCTTGATACACATTACGATCTATCCTCGCATACTAGCGCTGCATCTCCTGATTCTGGTTGTCAAACTCCTAATAAAGACAATACAGGAAGTCTCCCGTCAACACCAGCTCTAAGAAAGAAAGCTATAGAATAAGAAACTAAAACTAGCCAGAAATAACAAAAGATTTAAACCTCTTGTAGTAAAGTCTCTACAATACTCTGAGGTCAAAAGGAAATTTATGAGAAGCCCTCAATGATAAAGGCTTTATGTTGGAATATATCAGGCATTAGTAACCTTTCCTTAGTGAGAAGACTCAAATCTTTAGTAAGAAAGAAAATATAAAACTCTTAATGGCTCAAGAGCCTATGGTTGACATGTCACATCTTTCTAATATTTCTTCTAAACTAAACGTTACTAAATATTAAGCTAATATATCTAATAAAATATAGAGATCTTTTTGTTCATTTTATTCACATATATGTCAAGCACACTAACCTTAATAGAGATTTTTGACTACTTGTGTTTATGCCAAATGTCAGAGGCTTCAGAGACTGGAGCTATCGGATGCCCTTCGAAATATTTCTGTCAACACAAAAGAATGGTTAATCTTGGGGGATTTTAATATAATAAGCTCCCCAATAAAATAAATTGGGTGTGTTAACTACAGGTATCATAGCTCTTCTGAATTTAATGAAATGATTAAAGACTGTTACTTAGTGGGTGCAGGTTTCTCAGACACAAAATATACGTGAATCAATAAGACTAGATGAAGACGTCTTGATCGTGTGCTTCACAATCAAGACTGGTCATACTACTTTGCTAAAACTAGAGTCCTGCACATGGCGCATACCTGTCAGATCATACACCCATATGCATATCTATTATTAAAGAGAGAATTATTCCATAAAAAACTTTAAGTTCCTAAATAGTTGGACACTGAACAAGGAATTCATTACCTTGGTGAAATCTAGCTAGACATAACAGATAAATGGTCCTCCTTTATTTATTTTCTGGAATAAAATTAAGAGATTAAAAAAGGCCTTGGAAATTTGGAATAGAGAATACGTTAGGATTATATTTGACAATGTAAAAGACATAGAAGATATAGTTAAAGAAAGTGAAGATGCTTACCTTCATTCTGGTAACAGTGAGGATAAATTTAATATTTTAAAAGCTAATGCCGAGCACCTCATGACCCTCACAATACATGAGGAATAATGGAAGCAGAAGTGCTACACCTCCTCGTTACATGATGGAGATAAGAATACTGAATTATATCACAATTTTGTAAAGAAGAAGAGAAGGAAAAACATGATCAACACCATTAAAATCAATAATGCATCGGTTACAGATGAGGATACTATCAATAAATCTACAGTTTCTTATTTTCTTATGCGAATGTAGCTCAAGAAGAACTCTATATGAATAATAAAATGTTCAGTGTTTGGCCTAAATTAATTATTTCTGCAGATAATGAGGCAATACTGGCTTGTCCGTCAGAAAATAAGGTATAGGGTGTCATACAAAGTCTAAAGACATCTAGTGCAGCAGGCATAAATGGTTTTAACAAAAGATTACTCACATCCTGCAGGAGTATCATAAAAAGAGATCTATGTGAAGCTCTAAAGGCATGTGTTAATGGTCAATCTATCCCAAAAGATACTCTAACAACTGGAATATGTCTTATACCTAAGATAGCTAAGCCTTCCTATTGGAATCAGTTTAGACCTAGTAGTATATGTACATTAATGAACAATATCAGGTCTAAATTAATCAACAATAGGCTATCCTATCTTTTACGTAAACTAATGTTTGAGGTACAATGAGCCTATGTAAAAGACAAACTAATAGAGGACAATATATTAATAGCGAAAGAGTTAATACATGGTTTAATTAGGAAACAAAGGCTCGAAATATAGTAATTTAGGTAGATATGTCAAAAGAATTTGATAATATCTCCCATAGTTTAATATTGGAAGTCTTGAAAGCCTATGGTTTTAACTACAGGGTTATTAAACTAATAAAAAACATGATTACATATGTCTTTTTCTCTATTGTTATTATCAATGGAAGGTTCATAGGCTATTTCAAAGCAAACAAAAGAGTCAGACAGGGCTCTTAATCTCTTTATACAAGAAGAAGAAGTTTTATTGAGGGAACTACTCAATCTATTCACTTCGAATAAGACCCTTAAGTATACCATTAGAAGTAAATTAGTCATTCATTGTCTATCTTTTGCTGATGACCTATTAATCTTTACTAACGGCCTAGCTTCTACTATGGAGATAATTAGAAATTTTCTATAGGTTTACCAAGCCATTTTTGGTCAATCTCTCAATAAAGACAAAACAAAGATCATCATCTCTAAAAAATTCTCTCAGACCAAAATCAAAGCACTCTCTATTCAGTCTAGTTTCAAAACTAGTCATCTACCTACAACTTATCTTAGTATAACTTTAAGTCCCTATACTAAGTCTATCAACTATTATACTCTATTGGACAAATCAGAGAAAAAATCTCTGATTTTGGACCCAAAACTGTTGGATCCCTAATTCTGTTATATCTAAAATTGAAAAACTTTTAAACATATTTTTATGCGGTTGAAATAGTGAAGTAAAAGACTTCACTGGTCCTCTTGGCCTGCTATATGCAATCCATTTGGTAATGGAGGTCTAAACCTATATAACTTACATGATATACAAATAAATTTCTCATGTAAACCATGGGCCAGGTTCAGAGATAATACTTCTTTATGGGCTAAATTGTTACATAGTATTTACTACAAGGGTGACCACCCTCTTTAATTAAACTTTTTTAAGACAGGGTCACAAACATGTAAAAGACTTGCAAAGGTCAAGGATCTTGCAGAAAAAAAAAATATAAGGTGGACTATAGGACAAGGAAACATGGATATATGATTTGACAACTGCTTGATAAGTCTCCCCTAATCTCTCTAAACTTTGACTCTTATAACTCATGGTTTAAGGGAATACCGATAAAGTATCTATGGAAAAATGACTCATGGAACTATACTAAGCTTAATACTATGTTCAGTGATTCAAATATTAAAATTATCTTTAATCTTAGTATACAAGAACATAAAGAAGATACTATCGATTGGCTACCTGCTAAATATGGTAATTTCAACATTAAAAAAACTCTTAAAGCTATTAAGTATTTTCCTACCAAATCATCTATATAAGATGATTTGGAATCAAAATACCCCTTCTTAATGTTCTATACTAGTTTGGAGAATAATAGAAGACAAATTGTCTATAGACACAATATTACGAAAAATGTAGTTAACTACTGTTTCTAAATGTCAGTATTGTTTTAACCTAGAATCAAAAGATCATTTATTTGTTTCTTGCTTCTTTGCATGGAAGGTTTGGTCATACTTTGCAAGAATCCTAAAGGTGGACATTAGGAGATTTATGATAGATAAACACCTATTGAGAACATGGTTTTGGTCATCACCATACAAAATACATATTAAGACCATTCTACCTATAATAGTTTTTGGGCTATTTGGCAACAAAGGAATAAATCTAAGTCACACCTTAAATTTTTTATCACAACGGAATGTTGGGTCTTACCAAGTGCTCTAAATTATCTATAAATTCCAAAAAAATCTAATCTCCGTTTCATTAGATAAATCCATGTGTATCGAGTATAATCATCAATTGAAATTTCATACTCTCTGTTTAATTGATTTTCTCTGATTTTATCCAATTGAAATTTTTAGAGAACCCTAAAAATATTTCAATAAGAAATTATTTACAAGACTTCAGAGATTTATCCGGAATCTAAACACTATTTTCTACACGGTGTAGCTCAATCTATGTTGTTCTTGGGGATATGAACCCAAGTAAAATCTATAAAAGAGTGAAGTGATAATAATTAGAGAGAGCATATGGGCCTCTAAAATATTGACCTTTACCCTTTCCTTCTCATATGACTTAGAATGAAAACATCATCATCATAATCATCACTATCGACTTTCCTCTTGGGTTTTGCGTCTTCATTTATTGATAATGGTTGTGAACTCTCTGGTTTAGTTCTCAATGGTTGTGGGGGCTGCTATCTATGGGAGCTCTCCAGTTTAGTTCTTGACTGTTGTGGCTATTGTCTCTGTGAACTCTCGGGTTTATTTCTTGTTGGTGGTGGAGTTTTAACTGCTGTTCCAGTCCAAAGTTGTTTTTGCTTTCTCTGCTTCTTCTCTAATGCCTTTTTGGCTTTCTCCAAGGTTAAAAGTCCCTGTTCCATCATCCTAGTAACTAGAAAATATAATAATCTTTATTTAGCAGCATATACAGGCCTTAAGGTATCATCCAGACCTAGGACATTAAATCGAGTTTAGAATGTGTACGCCTGGGGTAAATTAAAATTCAACTAGGTCAAATTTCTAGGTTGGTAAGTATATGGCATAACTTTGTTGTTATTAGAAGTTGGGACTACTAGTTGACAAACACATAACGTCAAAAATCACGTTTGAGACTCGAAAAAAAACAAGTATGCTTGGATGCGAGCTGAGTCGCACAAATGGCTATTCGAGATTGGTTTGGGAGAAAAAGAGGTGTTTGAGCTCGAGCTTGATTCAAGATTGGCTCAAATTTCTAATTTAAATCGATTTTCCCAAGCTCGAACCAGTGTATTATAAAATATAGAATATAATACTTCCTCTACTAAATAATGAATAAACTTAATCAACTTTAATATTATACGAGCCGAGCTTAAGCAAGCCTCAATAAATATTGTCTACTCACAAGCTAGGTGGAGATATTCTTGCGATAAGAAATTCGAGTCTACCTAGAATCTTTAGCATGAGCTCAAAAAAATTGAACAGAGCCAAGCACGAATATGAGTTTGCTTTTCGAGTTTCGTTAAACTTTATTCGTATTTATTATCCGAATACTTGTAGGATTTCGAGAATTTAGTTTTGAGGGACTTCGATTTTTCAGAGGTGGGGGTTATCTCTTTCGTAGATTTTTAAGTTTACAGTACTCTCTGAATGTGTCTTTTATACATGTTTTGTGATAATATTCCACCAGTTTCCTCAGAATAATACCTTTATGCCTTAATAGATAAGAGATTTACCAAACTTATACATAAGATATTTAGTTGTGTTAATATTTTGTTCTGTTAGTACTACAATAATGTCAGTAAATGATATGGTTCTATTTGTATCCTTCATATATCGTTATCCGATGTTTACTACATTCCCACCTTTGCTTTGAATCTTGGTTTGGTTAGGCAATTTGTTTGAAAATGGTTGTTGGGTCTTATTTTCTGATTTTGTTTGTGCTATACTAAATCAACAGACTCATATAGTGATTGGGACAATTCTTAAAATAGAGGATCTCTATGTTTTAGAAAAAACTCGAAGTAATAGATGTGAATGTCTATGGTGTTGATAATGAAAAACCATACTTGCCTAATATTGTTGCATCTAGTGTTGATTTGTCTTCATTTTATTTGAATCATTTATTGTCAGAGTTTTATCTTTGGCATTCTCGTCTGGGACATGTATCTGCATCGTGTTTGAAATTTTTAGTCTCTACATGTGCTTTAGGTCAGTTAAACACTTGTAATATCTCGGATTGTAGCGATTGTAAACTGGCAAAATATTCGGCGTTACCGTTTAATGAAAGTGTCACTTCTTCTATTGCTCAGCTTGGTATTATTCATTATGATATCTATGGTCCATCTCATGTCTCCACAAAGGGTGTTCGTCATAATATGTATCGTTTCTTGATGGTTATACTCGATACATAAATTTTCTTTGAATTTATAGATAATTTAAAGCACTCGTTAATGCCCAACATTTTGTTGTGATAAAATTCTTCAGGTGTGACTTATGAGGTGAATATACCTCTAACGATTTCAAACATTTACTTACCTCTGATGGTGCTATACATCAATCATCTTGTACTGACACCCCTCAGCAAAATGGTGTTGCATAAAGAAAACATCGTCATCTTGTTGAGACTGCTCGTTATTTCCTTTTACCAGTTGATGTTCCAACTGTTTTATTTTAAATAATTTTGACTACTGTTTATGTGATTAATCGAATTCGCATTGCTCATAATTCATGAATGTCTCCATTTCAGAAGTTATACGAACAACTTCCAGATTATTCTTCCTTACGAGTGTTTGTATGTACATATTTTATCTTTCGTCATCATGTTAAACACAACAAATTGGGTCCTAAAACAGTTATATGTGTTGTTTTAAGTTATGGTGTTACACATAAAGGTTATCTTCATTACTCATCTCCTTTTGATTATTTCATAGCAAACATATATGATTTGTATGAACCTCAATCGTTTGACAAAGCTGTTTGTGATCCTCTTTGGCAAAATTCTATACTCGAAAAGCTTAATTCTCTTTATCATACTCATACATGTGATATAGTTAAACCTCCATCCGGGAAGCATATAATTAGTTCTTGGTAGATTTTTAAAATTAAAAAGGTTTGTTGAAAGATATAAGGCTCGCTTCTAGCAAAATGGTATTCACAGAAGTATGGTATGGATTATGATGAGACATTTTCCCCAGTGGAAAAAATGACGATGATTCACATTCTTATTGTGGCTGCATCCGTTTGCTAGTGGATGATCTTCCAACTAGATGTCAAAAATGAATATTTGAATGGTGATCTCCATGAGGGTTTTACATGACTCATTATCAAGGTGTTTCTCACCAACCAAGTGAATTTTGTCGACTTATGACATTTTTATATGATCTCAAACAAACTCTTCATGTTTGGTTTGAAAAATTGTCCAGTGTTATTACTTAACTTGGGTTCCTTGCTAGTAATTATGATTCAGCCTTGTTTATTAGATGTACACGTGCATGACGAATTATTTGATCCCTATATGTAGAGGATATGATAATTACAAGTGATGATATTGATAGAATTGAGGCACTAAAGCATAATTTGGCTCAGCGTTTTGCGATGAAGGACTTGGGACTATTACATTCTTTTCTAGGTATTAAGGTGACTCACTCTCTAAAAGGTTTTATTCTCTCTCAGAAAAAATATATATCTGATTTAGTCGTGCGAGCGTGACTTTCTGATAACAGGATGGTAGATACCCCCCTTGAAACTAATGATCGGTACTCTCCGGCCGATTGGTTTCCTTTATCAGACCCAATTCTATATCAAACTCTTGTAATGAGCTTAGTCTATCTTACAGTTACTCGGTCGAATATAACTTATACTACTGATTTCTATATTTTCCTTATAGATTCATTAATCTCGTGGAAATACAAGAAACAAAATATTGTCTCTAGATCATCTACTGAAGCTGAGTATCATGCTAAGACACTTCTTAAATATATGGGGCTAATATTACTAAACCCACTTCTTTACAGTGTGATAAAAAAGTGTCATGCATATAGCAAAGAAATCTATTTTTTATGAGAGGACGATGCACTTTAAATAGATTGTCACTTTACTTGGCATCATCTTCAGATCGGTACAATCTGGCTTCCTATGTTCCATCAGTTTTGCAGGTTGCTGATATTCTCACGAAGGCTCAATCAACATCGCGATTTCGTTTTATTCTCTCTTTTTTAACACAAGGTACATGCTAAGAAGAACAAAGAGTATGTCATTGATGCATATTCCAAGAAGTGCTTAAGCTCCCTAAATAAATGGGAGGCTGATATTTTATCCAACTTGGTTATGGATTTTCACAAAAGGTTCTCAAACCTTAATCTTAGATATTTTTTGGCACCAATCGGGATACGCAGGGAGATAATAACATCTATGAGAATGAAAACGATGATTCCGAATGTGGGAGCTCCGAGGAGGACCAACGATCTAAGGGGAAAGAGTCTGGAGGCAGTTGAATTATTTTTCTTTCATAATTTTTTTATATCATCAGTTTGTATGCCCAAGTCCCTCGTATAACCAAGGCATTTTGAAACCATATTCAAATTTTATCAATAAAACGTTTCTTCATACTGAACCTTATTGAGTAAAGTAATCTGAGTCTTCTTAGTTAAAGATAATAAATCCTCAACCATGCACCAACCTAAAATTTAAACGAAACCATCATTCCTTTGAATTTGACAAACCAGATGCTAGAACTTTTAAATTTTGACCAACTAGTGTTGGAACTTTTACATTTGACCAAGTAGTGTTGGAACCTTTTACTTATGACCAACTAGTGATTGAACCTTTTAATCGCGACCAACTAGTGTTGGAACCTTTTAATCGTGACCAACTAGAGTTAGACCTTTTACGTTTGACCAACTAGTGCTGGAACAGTTTTTAAAATTTATGGTCAGAAATATCCGAGTATATTAATAACCAGATGGG
>JAUPFV010000165.1:2500-5000 GCA_036936605.1 Limnanthes douglasii subsp. nivea
AAACCGAAATACAAGTTGCCCGGATTTATAGGAACGAACAAACCAAAGAGTAAAAAATTACCGAAACTTCACCATCGCTTAGATACCAAAAAATAATGCGGAATTAAAAAATAATTCGGAAAATTCCGACATCCTAAGCCAAAGTTACGGACTTGCAAGTGTGATGGTAAAAAAATCGTGAGTTATAAAATAAAGTCATATTTTTCAGCGTTGATAAAAAATACCGAAACTTTACCATAGCGTTGTTTCTACCACGCGGTAAACTCTACGAAGCACCACGAATTTACTCCGAAAGGAGGGACAAAAAATAATTAAAGAAAAAAAAGCGACCAGCGAGGTTCGAACCCACGCCGTTGGGATATAAAAAGTCACTACTTCACTAACCGCTACACCAAACCTACTTTGACGATATAGCTCGTATCCACTAGTATACAAACATACGGTAAGACTTCCATAAATTGGGGCTTTCCGAAATTGATTCGATATTCGGATAGTGTCGGCCATAAAATATGAAGCTATGCGGTGAAATCGGAATTCAAATCGAAAAATCGAGCCAATATTAGGGTTTCTATTTCCTAAAATCCCTAAATGATTCTAAAAATCTAAAATTAACATGCAAAACGGCGTTTTTTTGGGTCCACACTTCGGTTAATCACCGTAGGTAATTAACCAGCGCGTAGATCTCGAAAAACTGCATGGAATCCATATATAGAAATCCGCATTCGGACAACCGAGATATGGGAACCGAGCCATTGTTGGCCGGTTTTTTGCTGTCCAGCAATGTGGCGCCACTGGCCGGCCAATGTGGCACCAGTGGCCGGCCAGTGTGGCACCACTGTGGCCAGCAATGTGGCGCCAGTGGCCGGCCATTGTGGCCAGCATTTGAGGCGCCAGTGGCCAGTGCTGTGGCACCAGTGGCCGGCCAATGTGGTACCAGTGGCCAGCAATGTGGCGCCAGTGGCCAGCATTGTGGCGCCAGTGCCAGCATTTGAGGCGCCAGTGGCCAGTGCTGTGGCACCAGTGGCCGGCCATTGTGGTACCAGTGGCCAGCAATGTGGCGCCAGTGGCCAGCATTGTGGCGCCAGAGCCAGCATTTGAGGCGCCAGTGGCCGGCCAATGTGGTGCAAGTGGCCCGCATTGTGGCGCCAGTGGCAGGCCACCACTGGGCTGTGTCGTGCCAGCAGCGCCCCAAATGGGGCCAAAGAACATAGAAAATGTGATATCTTTTTTTCTACTCGTGCAAAACTCAAAATACTTTCCATCATACAATCCTTATAACATGTAGGATTTTTAAGAGTCGAGTTTGTAATTTTTAAACCAAAATTAAATTTGTTATGATTTTTCTAACGTTTTTCGTTAAATAAATATATATAAAATACTTATGGTTTGAATTTTTAGTTCAAACTTTGTGAACACTTGTTTTTATCCATTGTTAACATAACTGCAAAGTTTCATAATCAAATTCCTTCGGATTCCCCACTTTTGAAGGTAGGGTGATGGTTCAAACATAAAAGCACTACCTAGTGTTTTAGCTAAAACAGCCTATTAAGCTACTTAGGGGGGGTGAGCCAACTGGTGAAAGTTGGAGTTGCCCCAAAGGTGCTTGTTTTAGCCGGCAAGCACCGAATGTCGCACATACTAGTGCGGCATTGGTAGCCTTTGTAGCCTTTTAAGCACAAATTGTCCGAGGTGGGAAGTAAAAGACCAAAATACCCCTCTTACGGCTAAAGGACAATTTGTGCTTAACGAGTGAGGAAGCGGGCGGATTCCTCCCGATGCGAAGGTGGGGATTAGTAGGAACTCGTTTTTGTGGTGGATGTATTCCGGTTTTGACCTTCCATAGGAAAAGACCAAAATACCCCTACGACAAAAAGTAAGAGGTAGTCTACGGTTTTGTGTTGCTGCATTCCACAGACCCTCTTATGATTCCTAGTAGTCCAATTTGGCCCTACTTTTCACCGAAGAGGGTAGGGCAGTCGGTCACACAGAGGGGTTGGAGCTACTGGTTATTACAATTCCAAAGCAATTGAATCAGCAGCAATGGTAGGATTTGCCTCTAGACGATGGTTGTTTGTGGGCGTTGGAAGGGGTATGTAGCATAAATTTTTGGGACGGATCGGAGATGCTGTCGCTATAAGTCTTTAAACATCGAATGACGGGACGCGGAGACGTGATTCTGGAGGTGTTTAGAGCCGGTCCTTCGGAGATCCACGGCATGATTTTTGCTACTGCCAACTGATATTCCCACAAACATACTTGATAACAGGTGTATCCTACTGTTGTGAAAGATTCGTGATGCGGGATTGTGAAGTACGCCATAGTTACGCCTCGTATGGATGATCGGCTTCTATTCGGTAGGGAAAGGCAAGTGTAGACTAGCACGCTATGAATCCTGTTGTTGATTTGCAAACTATCTGCAAATCTTTTGGATTCGGAGCTGATGAAAGTCATCATCTTGTCATTCCTGCAAAACGGAGGAGGGTCGGAGAAAGAAGTTGTG
>JAUPFV010000165.1:55000-57500 GCA_036936605.1 Limnanthes douglasii subsp. nivea
AAAAAATACCGAAACTTTACCATCGCATGGATATCGGAAAATATTGTGGAATAAAAAAAAATCACATGATTCGGACATCCGAAGCCAAAGGTATGGACTTGCAAAGGTTTGGAGCTACGGTTTTAAGAAAAACCGAAATACAAGTTGCCCGGATTTATAGGAACGAACAAACCAAAGAGTAAAAAATTACCGAAACTTCACCATCGCTTAGATACCAAAAAATAATGCGGAATTAAAAAATAATTCGGAAAATTCCGACATCCTAAGCCAAAGTTACGGACTTGCAAGTGTGATGGTAAAAAAATCGTGAGTTATAAAATAAAGTCATATTTTTCAGCGTTGATAAAAAATACCGAAACTTTACCATAGCGTTGTTTCTACCACGCGGTAAACTCTACGAAGCACCACGAATTTACTCCGAAAGGAGGGACAAAAAATAATTAAAGAAAAAAAAGCGACCAGCGAGGTTCGAACCCACGCCGTTGGGATATAAAAAGTCACTACTTCACTAACCGCTACACCAAACCTACTTTGACGATATAGCTCGTATCCACTAGTATACAAACATACGGTAAGACTTCCATAAATTGGGGCTTTCCGAAATTGATTCGATATTCGGATAGTGTCGGCCATAAAATATGAAGCTATGCGGTGAAATCGGAATTCAAATCGAAAAATCGAGCCAATATTAGGGTTTCTATTTCCTAAAATCCCTAAATGATTCTAAAAATCTAAAATTAACATGCAAAACGGCGTTTTTTTGGGTCCACACTTCGGTTAATCACCGTAGGTAATTAACCAGCGCGTAGATCTCGAAAAACTGCATGGAATCCATATATAGAAATCCGCATTCGGACAACCGAGATATGGGAACCGAGCCATTGTTGGCCGGTTTTTTGCTGTCCAGCAATGTGGCGCCACTGGCCGGCCAATGTGGCACCAGTGGCCGGCCAGTGTGGCACCACTGTGGCCAGCAATGTGGCGCCAGTGGCCGGCCATTGTGGCCAGCATTTGAGGCGCCAGTGGCCAGTGCTGTGGCACCAGTGGCCGGCCAATGTGGTACCAGTGGCCAGCAATGTGGCGCCAGTGGCCAGCATTGTGGCGCCAGTGCCAGCATTTGAGGCGCCAGTGGCCAGTGCTGTGGCACCAGTGGCCGGCCATTGTGGTACCAGTGGCCAGCAATGTGGCGCCAGTGGCCAGCATTGTGGCGCCAGAGCCAGCATTTGAGGCGCCAGTGGCCGGCCAATGTGGTGCAAGTGGCCCGCATTGTGGCGCCAGTGGCAGGCCACCACTGGGCTGTGTCGTGCCAGCAGCGCCCCAAATGGGGCCAAAGAACATAGAAAATGTGATATCTTTTTTTCTACTCGTGCAAAACTCAAAATACTTTCCATCATACAATCCTTATAACATGTAGGATTTTTAAGAGTCGAGTTTGTAATTTTTAAACCAAAATTAAATTTGTTATGATTTTTCTAACGTTTTTCGTTAAATAAATATATATAAAATACTTATGGTTTGAATTTTTAGTTCAAACTTTGTGAACACTTGTTTTTATCCATTGTTAACATAACTGCAAAGTTTCATAATCAAATTCCTTCGGATTCCCCACTTTTGAAGGTAGGGTGATGGTTCAAACATAAAAGCACTACCTAGTGTTTTAGCTAAAACAGCCTATTAAGCTACTTAGGGGGGGTGAGCCAACTGGTGAAAGTTGGAGTTGCCCCAAAGGTGCTTGTTTTAGCCGGCAAGCACCGAATGTCGCACATACTAGTGCGGCATTGGTAGCCTTTGTAGCCTTTTAAGCACAAATTGTCCGAGGTGGGAAGTAAAAGACCAAAATACCCCTCTTACGGCTAAAGGACAATTTGTGCTTAACGAGTGAGGAAGCGGGCGGATTCCTCCCGATGCGAAGGTGGGGATTAGTAGGAACTCGTTTTTGTGGTGGATGTATTCCGGTTTTGACCTTCCATAGGAAAAGACCAAAATACCCCTACGACAAAAAGTAAGAGGTAGTCTACGGTTTTGTGTTGCTGCATTCCACAGACCCTCTTATGATTCCTAGTAGTCCAATTTGGCCCTACTTTTCACCGAAGAGGGTAGGGCAGTCGGTCACACAGAGGGGTTGGAGCTACTGGTTATTACAATTCCAAAGCAATTGAATCAGCAGCAATGGTAGGATTTGCCTCTAGACGATGGTTGTTTGTGGGCGTTGGAAGGGGTATGTAGCATAAATTTTTGGGACGGATCGGAGATGCTGTCGCTATAAGTCTTTAAACATCGAATGACGGGACGCGGAGACGTGATTCTGGAGGTGTTTAGAGCCGGTCCTTCGGAGATCCACGGCATGATTTTTGCTACTGCCAACTGATATTCCCACAAACATACTTGATAACAGGTGTATCCTACTGTTGTGAAAGATTCGTGATGCGGGATTGTGAAGTACGCCATAGTTACGCCTCGTATGGATGATCGGCTTCTATTCGGTAGGGAAAGGCAAGTG
>JAUPFV010000165.1:62500-65000 GCA_036936605.1 Limnanthes douglasii subsp. nivea
AACGGACCTGTAGAAGGTGCATCGAAAAGGCCATGAGATACTCGAAAGTTATTTAAATCAATTAACTCACTGTTTCGAAGGGGGGCAGCCCCAATGCGTTCTCCTGTAGCGCAATAAGTGTTGTAGTCGCCCATAATCATCCACGGTATCCGAATGCCGGCTCCAATAATGGTTAAGTGTTCCCAAAGGACTCTCCTTTGCGGCACGGTATACAAAGGATAAACAAAAGTGACGTAAAAATCTTCTTGAGTGACGTTGCATTGGACATGGCAGTGGATGTGTTGTCTTCCAATTTCCATCACCGTACAAGCCACCCTACTAGCATCCCAAACAACAATGATACGTCCTCCATTTATCACATCAAGATTAGAAACATGATTCCAATTAATGAAGCGAGTGGACATGAAGTTATCTAAACGCTTTTGCGAGAATTTTGTTTCTAGGAGGCAAAACATGGGGAAAGAGTTTTGTTTGATGAGCTTACAAACCGAGGAGAGAGAAGCGCCTTGATCTGTCCGCCCACAAAGACCCCTGATGTTCCAGGTAAGAAGCTTCATTTATCAACCGAGGAGTTTATGGGCACTCCGCGCCTCACGTTTTTCTTTGTCTTTTTGCTTTGCACCTTTTGCCAAGGCTCATCAGAATGCTCGGCATGACTGTTCGGTAGATGTGTAAAATCGTCATTTGTTTGATGTTCAAATGTTGGATCCTGGTCTCGAGTATCTGCCAGGGGATTGCTCAATGTTGATGGTGCCTCAAATTCATCATCGTGTTCCATGGGGGTGTCAATCATGGTTCCAGGTGTATTAGATTTGTTACCTCCCTTGTCTTGAGGTTTGTTATCAGCTGCTATCTGTTTGTCTTTTGTGCTAGTTTTATGGGATGGTTTTGCTTGTTGGGCAGTTTGCTTCGGCTGTGTGCTAACTGACGGTTTTTTCTGTGGGGTAGCATTTGCATGTGCTTTTCGATGCTCTCGGTGCTCATTAGTTTGTGGCTGTTCACCATTTTGTGGCATTCTTTGCACTTTCATTGCATCCCTTTTTTGTGTGCTGGTATTTGGTCTAGGTGGACAACACAGGTGGTTGTGCCCAAAGCATTTACATATATGGCAAAATAAGGGGTAGTTCTCGTACTCCACCATTTGTTCATAGCGCTTCCCGCAAGGCAAATTGACACCAAACTTTGTAATTGGTTCTTTACTCACATCAATCTCAATCAAAACACGTGCGTAGGCCATCCTGGACTTGTCACAAGTAAATTGGTCAGTATATAAGGGCTTACCAACCTTTGAGGCGATCTTGCTAAGGCCAGATTCACTCCAGAAACCCAAGGGGATGTCACGGAGCACAACCCAAGTTGGGATCTTTGTGAAGAGATCGTCTGTGAGCATTGTGCCTCTCTCAATCTGCTTTAATAAGAGTGTCTTTCCATAGATGGTATACGGGCCACCTTGAAGGACTTTTAGCAAATCTTGTTCATTAGAGAACTTGAAGACGGTCCATCCTTTGCCATAAGGCAAAACCCTGCATCCAACACCCCAAGATTTCGTTATTGAGTCAAGTGCAAGCTTACCAGGGAATCGTCCAGTGAAACAGCCTATGAGGCAGTGTCCCCAAGTCTCAACAATTGGGATTTCGTCCGTAAGGTCGAGAGTGATGTCTTCATTATTAATGGGAGGTGCAATGAAACGTAACTTCAACCCTTTCGATTCTAAACGGGAGCCTTGAAATAGGCTGGAGAACGTTTTAGATGGAGTTTGTGTTGTTCGTGTTGAGGACGTATTTTGATCACTCTTGTATGTTGATTGTCGGTTCCATACATTATTAGTTTGAAAAGAAGGAAATTGATTTGTTGTATACATATTATTACCTTCCTTCTGAATTGAGACGCCATTACCTTTACTTCGAAAATTCAAATCTGTTGAATTTATTCCTTGCACCCTGTTCGAATTCAAAATCCCGT
This sequence comes from Limnanthes douglasii subsp. nivea, assembly GCA_036936605.1. Classification (NCBI taxonomy): domain Eukaryota; kingdom Viridiplantae; phylum Streptophyta; class Magnoliopsida; order Brassicales; family Limnanthaceae; genus Limnanthes; species Limnanthes douglasii. The sequence goes on from JAUPFV010000165.1 coordinate 64,463, forward strand.
TTTTAATTGCAGTTGAGTCTCCGAAATTGAAGTCTTTTCCATTCAAATTTTCTGAATTAAATCCATATTTGCTGTTCCGATTCAAATTCTCATTCCCGTCGTCAATTGTAGTTGAGTCCCCGGATTTAATACCTTTTCCCTTCAAATTCAAAAAACTCTGTGAAGTAAATTCGGAAGTAAAAAAATTCACATTACCTTCGTTAATTGCAGAAAGGCCTTTATTTACTCCGATCGCATTCAGATCCCTGGAAGTACTGCCTTCTCCATTTAAATTAAAAGACTTTTGCGTAGTAAATTCGTGCACAGTATCTTGTGCATGTAAGTTCAAATTCTTTTCTCTGAATTTAAATGACTTATTTTGAGTCCCGTTGCCTTCTGTTGTTTTATATATAGTAGTATGGTTCACGTTACTCTCTTTTGGATTAACTGCATTAATAATCTGCACGTTACTATTCCTTTCTTTTATTGCATGCAGGTTACCATTCTTTCCTTCGGTAAGTGTAGTGAATTCTCTGTTACTATTCTTTCCCTTAATTGC
>JAUPFV010000165.1:115000-117500 GCA_036936605.1 Limnanthes douglasii subsp. nivea
CATCACGTAGATATTGAAAAATAATGCGTTGTGAAAAAAAGATCGGACAATTCCGACATCCGAAGCAAAAGTTACGGACTTGCAAAGGTGATGGTAAAAAAATCGTAAGCTATAACCCACCGGTTTAGCTAAAAAAGTCCTCTTTTTCCACATTGGGTAAAAAAATACCGAAACTTTACCATCGCATGGATATCGGAAAATATTGTGGAATAAAAAAAAATCACATGATTCGGACATCCGAAGCCAAAGGTATGGACTTGCAAAGGTTTGGAGCTACGGTTTTAAGAAAAACCGAAATACAAGTTGCCCGGATTTATAGGAACGAACAAACCAAAGAGTAAAAAATTACCGAAACTTCACCATCGCTTAGATACCAAAAAATAATGCGGAATTAAAAAATAATTCGGAAAATTCCGACATCCTAAGCCAAAGTTACGGACTTGCAAGTGTGATGGTAAAAAAATCGTGAGTTATAAAATAAAGTCATATTTTTCAGCGTTGATAAAAAATACCGAAACTTTACCATAGCGTTGTTTCTACCACGCGGTAAACTCTACGAAGCACCACGAATTTACTCCGAAAGGAGGGACAAAAAATAATTAAAGAAAAAAAAGCGACCAGCGAGGTTCGAACCCACGCCGTTGGGATATAAAAAGTCACTACTTCACTAACCGCTACACCAAACCTACTTTGACGATATAGCTCGTATCCACTAGTATACAAACATACGGTAAGACTTCCATAAATTGGGGCTTTCCGAAATTGATTCGATATTCGGATAGTGTCGGCCATAAAATATGAAGCTATGCGGTGAAATCGGAATTCAAATCGAAAAATCGAGCCAATATTAGGGTTTCTATTTCCTAAAATCCCTAAATGATTCTAAAAATCTAAAATTAACATGCAAAACGGCGTTTTTTTGGGTCCACACTTCGGTTAATCACCGTAGGTAATTAACCAGCGCGTAGATCTCGAAAAACTGCATGGAATCCATATATAGAAATCCGCATTCGGACAACCGAGATATGGGAACCGAGCCATTGTTGGCCGGTTTTTTGCTGTCCAGCAATGTGGCGCCACTGGCCGGCCAATGTGGCACCAGTGGCCGGCCAGTGTGGCACCACTGTGGCCAGCAATGTGGCGCCAGTGGCCGGCCATTGTGGCCAGCATTTGAGGCGCCAGTGGCCAGTGCTGTGGCACCAGTGGCCGGCCAATATGGTACCAGTGGCCAGCAATGTGGCGCCAGTGGCCAGCATTGTGGCGCCAGTGCCAGCATTTGAGGCGCCAGTGGCCAGTGCTGTGGCACCAGTGGCCGGCCATTGTGGTACCAGTGGCCAGCAATGTGGCGCCAGTGGCCAGCATTGTGGCGCCAGAGCCAGCATTTGAGGCGCCAGTGGCCGGCCAATGTGGTGCAAGTGGCCCGCATTGTGGCGCCAGTGGCAGGCCACCACTGGGCTGTGTCGTGCCAGCAGCGCCCCAAATGGGGCCAAAGAACATAGAAAATGTGATATCTTTTTTTCTACTCGTGCAAAACTCAAAATACTTTCCATCATACAATCCTTATAACATGTAGGATTTTTAAGAGTCGAGTTTGTAATTTTTAAACCAAAATTAAATTTGTTATGATTTTTCTAACGTTTTTCGTTAAATAAATATATATAAAATACTTATGGTTTGAATTTTTAGTTCAAACTTTGTGAACACTTGTTTTTATCCATTGTTAACATAACTGCAAAGTTTCATAATCAAATTCCTTCGGATTCCCCACTTTTGAAGGTAGGGTGATGGTTCAAACATAAAAGCACTACCTAGTGTTTTAGCTAAAACAGCCTATTAAGCTACTTAGGGGGGGTGAGCCAACTGGTGAAAGTTGGAGTTGCCCCAAAGGTGCTTGTTTTAGCCGGCAAGCACCGAATGTCGCACATACTAGTGCGGCATTGGTAGCCTTTGTAGCCTTTTAAGCACAAATTGTCCGAGGTGGGAAGTAAAAGACCAAAATACCCCTCTTACGGCTAAAGGACAATTTGTGCTTAACGAGTGAGGAAGCGGGCGAATTCCTCCCGATGCGAAGGTGGGGATTAGTAGGAACTCGTTTTTGTGGTGGATGTATTCCGGTTTTGACCTTCCATAGGAAAAGACCAAAATACCCCTACGACAAAAAGTAAGAGGTAGTCTACGGTTTTGTGTTGCTGCATTCCACAGACCCTCTTATGATTCCTAGTAGTCCAATTTGGCCCTACTTTTCACCGAAGAGGGTAGGGCAGTCGGTCACACAGAGGGGTTGGAGCTACTGGTTATTACAATTCCAAAGCAATTGAATCAGCAGCAATGGTAGGATTTGCCTCTAGACGATGGTTGTTTGTGGGCGTTGGAAGGGGTATGTAGCATAAATTTTTGGGACGGATCGGAGATGCTGTCGCTATAAGTCTTTAAACATCGAATGACGGGACGCGGAGACGTGATTCTGGAGGTGTTTAGAGCCGGTCCTTCGGAGATCCAC
>JAUPFV010000166.1:30000-32500 GCA_036936605.1 Limnanthes douglasii subsp. nivea
AGAAGCCGATCATCCATACGAGGCGCAACTACGGCGTACTTCACAATCCCGCATCACGAATCATTCACAACAGTAGGATACACCTGTTATCAAGTATGTTTGTGGGAATTTCAGTTGGCAGTAGCAAAAATCATGCCGTAGATCTCCGAAGGACCGGCTCTAAACACCTCCAGAATCACGTCTCCGCGTCCCGTCATTCGATGTTTAGAGACTTATAGCGACAGCATCTCCGATCCGTCCCAAAAATTTATGCTACGTACCCCTTCCAACGCCCGCAAACAACCATCGTCTAGAGGCAAATCCTACCATTGCTGCTGATTCAATTGCTTTGGAATTGTAATAACCAATAGCTCCAACCCCTCTGTGTGACCGACTGCCCTACCCTCTTCGGTGAAAAGTAGGGCCAAATAGGACTACTAGGAATCATAAGAGGGTCTGTGGAATGCAGCAACACAAAACCATAGACTACCTCTTACTTTTTGTCGTAGGGGTATTTTGGTCTTTTCCTATGGAAGGCCAAAACCGCAATACATCCACCACAAAAACGAGTTCCTACTAATCCCCACCTTCGCATCGGGAGGAATCCGCCCGCTTCCTCACTCGTTAAGCACAAATTGTCCTTTAGCCGTAAGAGGGGTATTTTGGTCTTTTACTTCCCACCTCGGACAATTTGTGCTTAAAAGGCTACAAAGGCTACCAATGCCGCACTAGTATGTGCGACATTCGGTGCTTGCCGGCTAAAACAAGCACCTTTGGGGCAACTCCAACTTTCACCAGTTGGCTCACCCCCCCTAAGTAGCTTAATAGGCTGTTTTAGCTAGAACACTAGGTAGTGCTTTTATGTTTGAACCATCACCCTACCTTCAAAAGTGGGGAATCCGAAGGAATTTGATTATGAAACTTTGCAGTTATGTTAACAATGGATAAAAACAAGTGTTCACAAAGTTTGAACTAAAAATTCAAACCATAAGTATTTTATATATATTTATTTAACGAAAAACGTTAGAAAAATCATAACAAATTTAATTTTGGTTTAAAAATTACAAACTCGACTCTTAAAAATCCTACATGTTATAAGGATTGTATGATGGAAAGTATTTTGAGTTTTGCACGAGTAGAAAAAAAGATATCACATTTTCTATGTTCTTTGGCCCCATTTGGGGCGCTGCTGGCACGACACAGCCCAGTAGTGGCCTGCCACTGGCGCCACAATGCGGGCCACTTGCACCACATTGACCGGCCACTGGCGCCTCAAATGCTGGCTCTGGCGCCACAATGCTGGCCACTGGCGCCACATTGCTGCCCACTGGTACCACAATGGCCGGCCACTGGTGCCACAGCACTGGCCACAAGCCTCAAATGCTGGCTCTGGCGCCACAATGCTGGCCACTGGCGCCACATTGCTGCCCACTGGTACCACAATGGCCGGCCACTGGTGCCACAGCACTGGCAACAAGCCTCAAATGCTGGCTCTGGCGCCACAATGCTGGCCACTGGCGCCACATTGCTGGCCACTGGTACCACATTGGCTGGCCACTGGTGCCACAGCACTGGCCACTGGCGCCTCAAATGCTGGCCACAATGGCCGGCCACTGGCGCCACATTGCCGGCCACAGTGGTGCCACACTGGCCGGCCACTGGTGCCACATTGGCCGGCCATTGGCGCCACATTGCTGGACAGCAAAAAACCGGCCAACAATGGCTCGGTTCCCATATCTCGGTTGTCCGAATGCGGATTTCTATATATGGATTCCATGCAGTTTTTCGAGATCTACGCGGTGGTTAATTACCTACGGTGATTAACCGAAGTGTGGACCCAAAAAAACGCCGTTTTGCATGTTAATTTTAGATTTTTAGAATTATTTAGGGATTTTAGGAAATAGAAACCCTAAAATTGGCTCGATTTTTCGATTTGAATTCCGATTTCACCGCATAGCTTCATATTTTATGGCCGACACTATCCGAATATCGAATCAATTTTGGAAAGCCCCAATTTATGGAAGTCTTACCGTATGTTTGTATACTAGTGGATACGAGCTATATCGTCAATGTAGGTTTGGTGTAGCGGTTAGTGAAGTAGTGACTTTTTATATCCCAACGGCGTGGGTTCGAACCTCGCTGGTCGCTTTTTTTTCTTTAATTATTTTTCGTCCCTCCTTTCGGAGTAAATTCGTGGTGCTTGGTAGAGTTTACCGCGTGGTAGAAACAACGCTATGGTAAAGTTTCGGTATTTTTTAACCAACGCCGAAAAATATGACTTTATTTTATAACTCACGATTTTTTTACCATCACACTTTCAAGTCCATAACTTTGGCTAAGGATGTCGGAATCTTCCGAATTATTTTTTCATTCCGCATTATTTTTCGGTATCTAAGCGATGGTGAAGTTTCGGTAATTTTTTACCCTTTGGTTTGTTCGTTCCTATAAATCCGGGCAACTTGTATTTCGTTTTTTCTTAAAACCGTAGCTCCAAACCTTTGCAAGTCCATACCTTTGGCTT
>JAUPFV010000166.1:72500-75000 GCA_036936605.1 Limnanthes douglasii subsp. nivea
AAAAATCATGCCGTAGATCTCCGAAGGACCGGCTCTAAACACCTCCAGAATCACGTCTCCGCGTCCCGTCATTCGATGTTTAGAGACTTATAGCGACAGCATCTCCGATCCGTCCCAAAAATTTATGCTACGTACCCCTTCCAACGCCCGCAAACAACCATCGTCTAGAGGCAAATCCTACCATTGCTGCTGATTCAATTGCTTTGGAATTGTAATAACCAATAGCTCCAACCCCTCTGTGTGACCGACTGCCCTACCCTCTTCGGTGAAAAGTAGGGCCAAATAGGACTACTAGGAATCATAAGAGGGTCTGTGGAATGCAGCAACACAAAACCATAGACTACCTCTTACTTTTTGTCGTAGGGGTATTTTGGTCTTTTCCTATGGAAGGCCAAAACCGCAATACATCCACCACAAAAACGAGTTCCTACTAATCCCCACCTTCGCATCGGGAGGAATCCGCCCGCTTCCTCACTCGTTAAGCACAAATTGTCCTTTAGCCGTAAGAGGGGTATTTTGGTCTTTTACTTCCCACCTCGGACAATTTGTGCTTAAAAGGCTACAAAGGCTACCAATGCCGCACTAGTATGTGCGACATTCGGTGCTTGCCGGCTAAAACAAGCACCTTTGGGGCAACTCCAACTTTCACCAGTTGGCTCACCCCCCCTAAGTAGCTTAATAGGCTGTTTTAGCTAGAACACTAGGTAGTGCTTTTATGTTTGAACCATCACCCTACCTTCAAAAGTGGGGAATCCGAAGGAATTTGATTATGAAACTTTGCAGTTATGTTAACAATGGATAAAAACAAGTGTTCACAAAGTTTGAACTAAAAATTCAAACCATAAGTATTTTATATATATTTATTTAACGAAAAACGTTAGAAAAATCATAACAAATTTAATTTTGGTTTAAAAATTACAAACTCGACTCTTAAAAATCCTACATGTTATAAGGATTGTATGATGGAAAGTATTTTGAGTTTTGCACGAGTAGAAAAAAAGATATCACATTTTCTATGTTCTTTGGCCCCATTTGGGGCGCTGCTGGCACGACACAGCCCAGTAGTGGCCTGCCACTGGCGCCACAATGCGGGCCACTTGCACCACATTGACCGGCCACTGGCGCCTCAAATGCTGGCTCTGGCGCCACAATGCTGGCCACTGGCGCCACATTGCTGCCCACTGGTACCACAATGGCCGGCCACTGGTGCCACAGCACTGGCCACAAGCCTCAAATGCTGGCTCTGGCGCCACAATGCTGGCCACTGGCGCCACATTGCTGCCCACATGGTACCACAATGGCCGGCCACTGGTGCCACAGCACTGGCAACAAGCCTCAAATGCTGGCTCTGGCGCCACAATGCTGGCCACTGGCGCCACATTGCTGGCCACTGGTACCACATTGGCTGGCCACTGGTGCCACAGCACTGGCCACTGGCGCCTCAAATGCTGGCCACAATGGCCGGCCACTGGCGCCACATTGCCGGCCACAGTGGTGCCACACTGGCCGGCCACTGGTGCCACATTGGCCGGCCATTGGCGCCACATTGCTGGACAGCAAAAAACCGGCCAACAATGGCTCGGTTCCCATATCTCGGTTGTCCGAATGCGGATTTCTATATATGGATTCCATGCAGTTTTTCGAGATCTACGCGGTGGTTAATTACCTACGGTGATTAACCGAAGTGTGGACCCAAAAAAACGCCGTTTTGCATGTTAATTTTAGATTTTTAGAATTATTTAGGGATTTTAGGAAATAGAAACCCTAAAATTGGCTCGATTTTTCGATTTGAATTCCGATTTCACCGCATAGCTTCATATTTTATGGCCGACACTATCCGAATATCGAATCAATTTTGGAAAGCCCCAATTTATGGAAGTCTTACCGTATGTTTGTATACTAGTGGATACGAGCTATATCGTCAATGTAGGTTTGGTGTAGCGGTTAGTGAAGTAGTGACTTTTTATATCCCAACGGCGTGGGTTCGAACCTCGCTGGTCGCTTTTTTTTCTTTAATTATTTTTCGTCCCTCCTTTCGGAGTAAATTCGTGGTGCTTGGTAGAGTTTACCGCGTGGTAGAAACAACGCTATGGTAAAGTTTCGGTATTTTTTAACCAACGCCGAAAAATATGACTTTATTTTATAACTCACGATTTTTTTACCATCACACTTTCAAGTCCATAACTTTGGCTAAGGATGTCGGAATCTTCCGAATTATTTTTTCATTCCGCATTATTTTTCGGTATCTAAGCGATGGTGAAGTTTCGGTAATTTTTTACCCTTTGGTTTGTTCGTTCCTATAAATCCGGGCAACTTGTATTTCGTTTTTTCTTAAAACCGTAGCTCCAAACCTTTGCAAGTCCATACCTTTGGCTTCGGATGTCCGAATCATGTGATTTTTTTTTATTCCACAATATTTTCCGATATCCATGCGATGGTAAAGTTTCGGTATTATTTACCCAATGTGGAAAAATATGACTTTTTTAGCTAAACCGGTGGG
>JAUPFV010000166.1:105000-107500 GCA_036936605.1 Limnanthes douglasii subsp. nivea
ACAGCATCTCCGATCCGTCCCAAAAATTTATGCTACATACCCCTTCCAACGCCCACAAGCAACCATCGTCTAAAGGCAAATCCTACCATTACTGCAGACTCATGCGCTTTCAAATCATGAAAACCAATGGCCACAACTTCTTCTTCCGACCCCTCCCCCGTTTTGCAGGAACGACAAGATGATGACTTTCAGCTTTGAATCCAAAAGATTTGCAGATAGTTTGCAAATCAACAACAGGATTCGTAGCGTGATAATCTACCCTTGCCTTTCCCTACCGAATAGAAGCCGATCATCCATACGAGGCGCAACTACGGCGTACTTCACAATCCCGCATCACGAATCATTCACAACAGTAGGATACACCTGTTATCAAGTATGTTTGTGGGAATTTCAGTTGGCAGTAGCAAAAATCATGCCGTAGATCTCCGAAGGACCGGCTCTAAACACCTCCAGAATCACGTCTCCGCGTCCCGTCATTCGATGTTTAGAGACTTATAGCGACAGCATCTCCGATCCGTCCCAAAAATTTATGCTACGTACCCCTTCCAACGCCCGCAAACAACCATCGTCTAGAGGCAAATCCTACCATTGCTGCTGATTCAATTGCTTTGGAATTGTAATAACCAATAGCTCCAACCCCTCTGTGTGACCGACTGCCCTACCCTCTTCGGTGAAAAGTAGGGCCAAATAGGACTACTAGGAATCATAAGAGGGTCTGTGGAATGCAGCAACACAAAACCATAGACTACCTCTTACTTTTTGTCGTAGGGGTATTTTGGTCTTTTCCTATGGAAGGCCAAAACCGCAATACATCCACCACAAAAACGAGTTCCTACTAATCCCCACCTTCGCATCGGGAGGAATCCGCCCGCTTCCTCACTCGTTAAGCACAAATTGTCCTTTAGCCGTAAGAGGGGTATTTTGGTCTTTTACTTCCCACCTCGGACAATTTGTGCTTAAAAGGCTACAAAGGCTACCAATGCCGCACTAGTATGTGCGACATTCGGTGCTTGCCGGCTAAAACAAGCACCTTTGGGGCAACTCCAACTTTCACCAGTTGGCTCACCCCCCCTAAGTAGCTTAATAGGCTGTTTTAGCTAGAACACTAGGTAGTGCTTTTATGTTTGAACCATCACCCTACCTTCAAAAGTGGGGAATCCGAAGGAATTTGATTATGAAACTTTGCAGTTATGTTAACAATGGATAAAAACAAGTGTTCACAAAGTTTGAACTAAAAATTCAAACCATAAGTATTTTATATATATTTATTTAACGAAAAACGTTAGAAAAATCATAACAAATTTAATTTTGGTTTAAAAATTACAAACTCGACTCTTAAAAATCCTACATGTTATAAGGATTGTATGATGGAAAGTATTTTGAGTTTTGCACGAGTAGAAAAAAAGATATCACATTTTCTATGTTCTTTGGCCCCATTTGGGGCGCTGCTGGCACGACACAGCCCAGTAGTGGCCTGCCACTGGCGCCACAATGCGGGCCACTTGCACCACATTGACCGGCCACTGGCGCCTCAAATGCTGGCTCTGGCGCCACAATGCTGGCCACTGGCGCCACATTGCTGCCCACTGGTACCACAATGGCCGGCCACTGGTGCCACAGCACTGGCCACAAGCCTCAAATGCTGGCTCTGGCGCCACAATGCTGGCCACTGGCGCCACATTGCTGCCCACTGGTACCACAATGGCCGGCCACTGGTGCCACAGCACTGGCAACAAGCCTCAAATGCTGGCTCTGGCGCCACAATGCTGGCCACTGGCGCCACATTGCTGGCCACTGGTACCACATTGGCTGGCCACTGGTGCCACAGCACTGGCCACTGGCGCCTCAAATGCTGGCCACAATGGCCGGCCACTGGCGCCACATTGCCGGCCACAGTGGTGCCACACTGGCCGGCCACTGGTGCCACATTGGCCGGCCATTGGCGCCACATTGCTGGACAGCAAAAAACCGGCCAACAATGGCTCGGTTCCCATATCTCGGTTGTCCGAATGCGGATTTCTATATATGGATTCCATGCAGTTTTTCGAGATCTACGCGGTGGTTAATTACCTACGGTGATTAACCGAAGTGTGGACCCAAAAAAACGCCGTTTTGCATGTTAATTTTAGATTTTTAGAATTATTTAGGGATTTTAGGAAATAGAAACCCTAAAATTGGCTCGATTTTTCGATTTGAATTCCGATTTCACCGCATAGCTTCATATTTTATGGCCGACACTATCCGAATATCGAATCAATTTTGGAAAGCCCCAATTTATGGAAGTCTTACCGTATGTTTGTATACTAGTGGATACGAGCTATATCGTCAATGTAGGTTTGGTGTAGCGGTTAGTGAAGTAGTGACTTTTTATATCCCAACGGCGTGGGTTCGAACCTCGCTGGTCGCTTTTTTTTCTTTAATTATTTTTCGTCCCTCCTTTCGGAGTAAATTCGTGGTGCTTGGTAGAGTTTACCGCGTGGTAGAAACAACGCTATGGTAA
>JAUPFV010000167.1:0-2500 GCA_036936605.1 Limnanthes douglasii subsp. nivea
TGCAAAGGTGATGGTAAAAAAATCGTAAGCTATAACCCACCGGTTTAGCTAAAAAATTCCTATTTTTCCACATTGGGTAAAAAATACCGAAACTTTACCATCTCACGGATATCGGAAAATATTGTGGAATAAAAAAAATCACATGATTCGGACATCCGAAGCCAAAGGTACGGACTTGCAAAGGTTTGGAGCTACGGTTTTAAAAAAAACCGAAATAACCCGGATTTATAGGAACAAACCAAAAGGTAATAATTTACCGAAACTTCACCATCGCTTAGATACCGAAAAATAATGCGGAATGAAAAAATAATTCGGAAAATTCCGACATCCTAACCCAAAGTTACGGACTTGCAGGTGTGATGGCAAAAAAATCATGAGTTATAAAATAAAGTCCTATTTTTCGGCGTTGGTTAAAAAATACCGAAACTTTACCATATCGTTGTTTCTACCACGCGGTAAACTCTACCAAGCTCCACGAATTTACTTCGAAAGGAGGGACAAAAAATAATTAAAGAAAAAAAAGCGACCAGCGAGGTTCGAACCCACACCGTTGGGATATAAAAAGTCACTACGTCACTAACCGCTACACCAAACCTACATTGACGATAAAGCTCGTATCCACTAGTATACAAACATACGGTAAGACTTCCTTAAATTGGGGCTTTCCGAAATTGATTCGATATTCGGATAGTGTCGGCCATAAAATATGAAGCTATGCGGTGAAATCGGAATTCAAATCGAAAAATCGAGCCAATATTAGGGTTTCTATTTCCTAAAATCCCTAAATAATTCTAAAAATCTAAAATTAACATGCAAAACGGCGTTTTTTTGGGTCCACACTTCGGTTAATCACCGTAGGTAATTAACCAGCGCGTAGATCTCGAAAAACTGCATGGAATCCATATATAGAAATCCGCATTCGGACAACCGATAAATCCATACAAGATATTGGAACCGAGCCATTGTTGGCCGGTTTTTTGCTGGCCAGCAATGTGGCGCAAGTGGCCGGCCAATGTGGCGCCATTGGCCAGCATTGTGGCGCCATTGGCCGGTATTGTTGCACCAGTGACCGGCCAATGTGGCACCAGTGGCCGGCCAGTGTGGCACCACTGTGGCCAGCAATGTGGCGCCAGTGGCCGGCCACTTCGGCCAGCAATGTGGCGCCAGTGGCCAGCAATGTGGCGCCAGTGGCCAGCATTGTGGCGCCAGAGCCAGCATTTGAGGCGCCAGTGGCCAGTGCTGTGGCACCAGTGGCCAGCAATGTGGCGCCAGTGGCCAGCATTGCGGCGCCAGAGCCAGCATTTGAGGCGCCAGTGGCCGGCCAATGTGGTGCAAGTGGCCCGCATTGTGGCGCCAGTGGCAGGCCACACTGGGCTGTGTGGTGCCAGCAGCGCCCCAAATTGGGCCAAAGCATATAAAAAATGTGATATCTTTTTTTCTACTCGTGCAAAACTCAAAATACTTTCCATCATACAATCCTTATAACATGTAGGATTTTTAAGAGTCGAGTTTGTAATTTTTAAACCAAAAGTAAATTTGTTATGATTTTTCTAACGTTTTTCGTTAAAAAAATATATATAAAATACTTATGGTTTGAATTTTTAGTTCAAACTTTGTGAACACTTGTTTTTATCCATTGTTAACATAACTGCAAAGTTTCATAACCAAATTCCTTCGGATTCCCCACTTTTGAAGGTAGGGTGATGGTTCAAACATAAAAGCACTACCTAGTGTTTTAGCTAAAACAGCCTATTAAGCTACTTAGGGGGGGTGAGCCAACTGGTGAAAGTTGGAGTTGCCCCAAAGGTGCTTGTTTTAGCCGGCAAGCACCGAATGTCGCACATACTAGTGCGGCATTGGTAGCCTTTGTAGCCTTTTAAGCACAAATTGTCCGAGGTGGGAAGTAAAAGACCAAAATACCCCTCTTACGGCTAAAGGACAATTTGTGCTTAACGAGTGAGGAAGCGGGCGGATTCCTCCCGATGCGAAGGTGGGGATTAGTAGGAACTCGTTTTTGTGGTGGATGTGTTGCGGTTTTGGCCTTCCATAGGAAAAGACCAAAATACCCCTACGACAAAAAGTAAGAGGTAGTCTATGGTTTTGCGTTGTTGCATTCCACAGACCCTCTTATGATTCCTAGTAGTCCTAGTTGGCCCTACTTTTCACCGAAGAGGGTAGGGCAGTCGGTCATAGAGAGGGGTTGGAGCTATTGGTTATTACGATTCCAAATCATTTTAATCAGCAGCAATGGTGGGATTTGCCTTTAGACGATGGTTGTTTGCGGGCGTTGGAAGGGGTACGTAGCATAAATTTTTGGGACGGATCGGAGATGCTGTCGCTATAAGTCTCTAAACATCGAATGACGGGACGCGGAGACGTGATTCTGGAGGTGTTTAGAGCCGGTCCTTCGGAGATCTACGGCATGATTTTTGCTACTGCCAACTGAAATTCCCACAAACATACTTGATAACAGGTGTATCCTATTGTTGTGAATGATTCG
>JAUPFV010000167.1:42500-45000 GCA_036936605.1 Limnanthes douglasii subsp. nivea
GGTTAAAAAATACCGAAACTTTACCATATCGTTGTTTCTACCACGCGGTAAACTCTACCAAGCTCCACGAATTTACTTCGAAAGGAGGGACAAAAAATAATTAAAGAAAAAAAAGCGACCAGCGAGGTTCGAACCCACACCGTTGGGATATAAAAAGTCACTACGTCACTAACCGCTACACCAAACCTACATTGACGATAAAGCTCGTATCCACTAGTATACAAACATACGGTAAGACTTCCTTAAATTGGGGCTTTCCGAAATTGATTCGATATTCGGATAGTGTCGGCCATAAAATATGAAGCTATGCGGTGAAATCGGAATTCAAATCGAAAAATCGAGCCAATATTAGGGTTTCTATTTCCTAAAATCCCTAAATAATTCTAAAAATCTAAAATTAACATGCAAAACGGCGTTTTTTTGGGTCCACACTTCGGTTAATCACCGTAGGTAATTAACCAGCGCGTAGATCTCGAAAAACTGCATGGAATCCATATATAGAAATCCGCATTCGGACAACCGATAAATCCATACAAGATATTGGAACCGAGCCATTGTTGGCCGGTTTTTTGCTGGCCAGCAATGTGGCGCAAGTGGCCGGCCAATGTGGCGCCATTGGCCAGCATTGTGGCGCCATTGGCCGGTATTGTTGCACCAGTGACCGGCCAATGTGGCACCAGTGGCCGGCCAGTGTGGCACCACTGTGGCCAGCAATGTGGCGCCAGTGGCCGGCCACTTCGGCCAGCAATGTGGCGCCAGTGGCCAGCAATGTGGCGCCAGTGGCCAGCATTGTGGCGCCAGAGCCAGCATTTGAGGCGCCAGTGGCCAGTGCTGTGGCACCAGTGGCCAGCAATGTGGCGCCAGTGGCCAGCATTGCGGCGCCAGAGCCAGCATTTGAGGCGCCAGTGGCCGGCCAATGTGGTGCAAGTGGCCCGCATTGTGGCGCCAGTGGCAGGCCACACTGGGCTGTGTGGTGCCAGCAGCGCCCCAAATTGGGCCAAAGCATATAAAAAATGTGATATCTTTTTTTCTACTCGTGCAAAACTCAAAATACTTTCCATCATACAATCCTTATAACATGTAGGATTTTTAAGAGTCGAGTTTGTAATTTTTAAACCAAAAGTAAATTTGTTATGATTTTTCTAACGTTTTTCGTTAAAAAAATATATATAAAATACTTATGGTTTGAATTTTTAGTTCAAACTTTGTGAACACTTGTTTTTATCCATTGTTAACATAACTGCAAAGTTTCATAACCAAATTCCTTCGGATTCCCCACTTTTGAAGGTAGGGTGATGGTTCAAACATAAAAGCACTACCTAGTGTTTTAGCTAAAACAGCCTATTAAGCTACTTAGGGGGGGTGAGCCAACTGGTGAAAGTTGGAGTTGCCCCAAAGGTGCTTGTTTTAGCCGGCAAGCACCGAATGTCGCACATACTAGTGCGGCATTGGTAGCCTTTGTAGCCTTTTAAGCACAAATTGTCCGAGGTGGGAAGTAAAAGACCAAAATACCCCTCTTACGGCTAAAGGACAATTTGTGCTTAACGAGTGAGGAAGCGGGCGGATTCCTCCCGATGCGAAGGTGGGGATTAGTAGGAACTCGTTTTTGTGGTGGATGTGTTGCGGTTTTGGCCTTCCATAGGAAAAGACCAAAATACCCCTACGACAAAAAGTAAGAGGTAGTCTATGGTTTTGCGTTGTTGCATTCCACAGACCCTCTTATGATTCCTAGTAGTCCTAGTTGGCCCTACTTTTCACCGAAGAGGGTAGGGCAGTCGGTCATAGAGAGGGGTTGGAGCTATTGGTTATTACGATTCCAAATCATTTTAATCAGCAGCAATGGTGGGATTTGCCTTTAGACGATGGTTGTTTGCGGGCGTTGGAAGGGGTACGTAGCATAAATTTTTGGGACGGATCGGAGATGCTGTCGCTATAAGTCTCTAAACATCGAATGACGGGACGCGGAGACGTGATTCTGGAGGTGTTTAGAGCCGGTCCTTCGGAGATCTACGGCATGATTTTTGCTACTGCCAACTGAAATTCCCACAAACATACTTGATAACAGGTGTATCCTATTGTTGTGAATGATTCGTGATGCGGGATTGTGAAGTACGCCGTAGTTGCGCCTCGTATGGATGATCGGCTTCTATTCGGTAGGGAAAGGCAAGGGTAGATTATCACGCTACGAATCCTGTTGTTGATTTGCAAACTATCTGCAAATCTTTTGGATTCGAAGCTGAAAGTCATCATCTTGTCGTTCCTGCAAAACGGGGGAGGGGTCGGAAGAAAAAGTTGTGGCCATTGGTTTTCATGATTTGAAAGCGCATGAGTCTGCAGCAATGGTAGGATTTGCCTTTAGACGATGGTTGCTTGTGGGCGTTGGAAGGGGTATGTAGCATAAATTTTTGGGACGGATCGGAGATGCTGTCGCTATAAGTCTTTAAACATCGAATGACGGGACGCGGAGACGTGATTCTGGAGGTGTTTAAAGCCGGTCCTT
>JAUPFV010000167.1:52500-55000 GCA_036936605.1 Limnanthes douglasii subsp. nivea
TCGACGTTGTTAAAAAAGTCCGAAATTTTACCATCACGTAGATATCGAAAAATAATGCGTTTTGAAAAAAAGATCGGACAATTCCGACATCCGAAGCCAAAGTTACGGACTTGCAAAGGTGATGGTAAAAAAATCGTAAGCTATAACCCACCGGTTTAGCTAAAAAATTCCTATTTTTCCACATTGGGTAAAAAATACCGAAACTTTACCATCTCACGGATATCGGAAAATATTGTGGAATAAAAAAAATCACATGATTCGGACATCCGAAGCCAAAGGTACGGACTTGCAAAGGTTTGGAGCTACGGTTTTAAAAAAAACCGAAATAACCCGGATTTATAGGAACAAACCAAAAGGTAATAATTTACCGAAACTTCACCATCGCTTAGATACCGAAAAATAATGCGGAATGAAAAAATAATTCGGAAAATTCCGACATCCTAACCCAAAGTTACGGACTTGCAGGTGTGATGGCAAAAAAATCATGAGTTATAAAATAAAGTCCTATTTTTCGGCGTTGGTTAAAAAATACCGAAACTTTACCATATCGTTGTTTCTACCACGCGGTAAACTCTACCAAGCTCCACGAATTTACTTCGAAAGGAGGGACAAAAAATAATTAAAGAAAAAAAAGCGACCAGCGAGGTTCGAACCCACACCGTTGGGATATAAAAAGTCACTACGTCACTAACCGCTACACCAAACCTACATTGACGATAAAGCTCGTATCCACTAGTATACAAACATACGGTAAGACTTCCTTAAATTGGGGCTTTCCGAAATTGATTCGATATTCGGATAGTGTCGGCCATAAAATATGAAGCTATGCGGTGAAATCGGAATTCAAATCGAAAAATCGAGCCAATATTAGGGTTTCTATTTCCTAAAATCCCTAAATAATTCTAAAAATCTAAAATTAACATGCAAAACGGCGTTTTTTTGGGTCCACACTTCGGTTAATCACCGTAGGTAATTAACCAGCGCGTAGATCTCGAAAAACTGCATGGAATCCATATATAGAAATCCGCATTCGGACAACCGATAAATCCATACAAGATATTGGAACCGAGCCATTGTTGGCCGGTTTTTTGCTGGCCAGCAATGTGGCGCAAGTGGCCGGCCAATGTGGCGCCATTGGCCAGCATTGTGGCGCCATTGGCCGGTATTGTTGCACCAGTGACCGGCCAATGTGGCACCAGTGGCCGGCCAGTGTGGCACCACTGTGGCCAGCAATGTGGCGCCAGTGGCCGGCCACTTCGGCCAGCAATGTGGCGCCAGTGGCCAGCAATGTGGCGCCAGTGGCCAGCATTGTGGCGCCAGAGCCAGCATTTGAGGCGCCAGTGGCCAGTGCTGTGGCACCAGTGGCCAGCAATGTGGCGCCAGTGGCCAGCATTGCGGCGCCAGAGCCAGCATTTGAGGCGCCAGTGGCCGGCCAATGTGGTGCAAGTGGCCCGCATTGTGGCGCCAGTGGCAGGCCACACTGGGCTGTGTGGTGCCAGCAGCGCCCCAAATTGGGCCAAAGCATATAAAAAATGTGATATCTTTTTTTCTACTCGTGCAAAACTCAAAATACTTTCCATCATACAATCCTTATAACATGTAGGATTTTTAAGAGTCGAGTTTGTAATTTTTAAACCAAAAGTAAATTTGTTATGATTTTTCTAACGTTTTTCGTTAAAAAAATATATATAAAATACTTATGGTTTGAATTTTTAGTTCAAACTTTGTGAACACTTGTTTTTATCCATTGTTAACATAACTGCAAAGTTTCATAACCAAATTCCTTCGGATTCCCCACTTTTGAAGGTAGGGTGATGGTTCAAACATAAAAGCACTACCTAGTGTTTTAGCTAAAACAGCCTATTAAGCTACTTAGGGGGGGTGAGCCAACTGGTGAAAGTTGGAGTTGCCCCAAAGGTGCTTGTTTTAGCCGGCAAGCACCGAATGTCGCACATACTAGTGCGGCATTGGTAGCCTTTGTAGCCTTTTAAGCACAAATTGTCCGAGGTGGGAAGTAAAAGACCAAAATACCCCTCTTACGGCTAAAGGACAATTTGTGCTTAACGAGTGAGGAAGCGGGCGGATTCCTCCCGATGCGAAGGTGGGGATTAGTAGGAACTCGTTTTTGTGGTGGATGTGTTGCGGTTTTGGCCTTCCATAGGAAAAGACCAAAATACCCCTACGACAAAAAGTAAGAGGTAGTCTATGGTTTTGCGTTGTTGCATTCCACAGACCCTCTTATGATTCCTAGTAGTCCTAGTTGGCCCTACTTTTCACCGAAGAGGGTAGGGCAGTCGGTCATAGAGAGGGGTTGGAGCTATTGGTTATTACGATTCCAAATCATTTTAATCAGCAGCAATGGTGGGATTTGCCTTTAGACGATGGTTGTTTGCGGGCGTTGGAAGGGGTACGTAGCATAAATTTTTGGGACGGATCGGAGATGCTGTCGCTATAAGTCTCTAAACATCGAATGACGGGACGCGGAGACGTGATTCTGGAG
>JAUPFV010000167.1:95000-97500 GCA_036936605.1 Limnanthes douglasii subsp. nivea
ATACCGAAAAATAATGCGGAATGAAAAAATAATTCGGAAAATTCCGACATCCTAACCCAAAGTTACGGACTTGCAGGTGTGATGGCAAAAAAATCATGAGTTATAAAATAAAGTCCTATTTTTCGGCGTTGGTTAAAAAATACCGAAACTTTACCATATCGTTGTTTCTACCACGCGGTAAACTCTACCAAGCTCCACGAATTTACTTCGAAAGGAGGGACAAAAAATAATTAAAGAAAAAAAAGCGACCAGCGAGGTTCGAACCCACACCGTTGGGATATAAAAAGTCACTACGTCACTAACCGCTACACCAAACCTACATTGACGATAAAGCTCGTATCCACTAGTATACAAACATACGGTAAGACTTCCTTAAATTGGGGCTTTCCGAAATTGATTCGATATTCGGATAGTGTCGGCCATAAAATATGAAGCTATGCGGTGAAATCGGAATTCAAATCGAAAAATCGAGCCAATATTAGGGTTTCTATTTCCTAAAATCCCTAAATAATTCTAAAAATCTAAAATTAACATGCAAAACGGCGTTTTTTTGGGTCCACACTTCGGTTAATCACCGTAGGTAATTAACCAGCGCGTAGATCTCGAAAAACTGCATGGAATCCATATATAGAAATCCGCATTCGGACAACCGATAAATCCATACAAGATATTGGAACCGAGCCATTGTTGGCCGGTTTTTTGCTGGCCAGCAATGTGGCGCAAGTGGCCGGCCAATGTGGCGCCATTGGCCAGCATTGTGGCGCCATTGGCCGGTATTGTTGCACCAGTGACCGGCCAATGTGGCACCAGTGGCCGGCCAGTGTGGCACCACTGTGGCCAGCAATGTGGCGCCAGTGGCCGGCCACTTCGGCCAGCAATGTGGCGCCAGTGGCCAGCAATGTGGCGCCAGTGGCCAGCATTGTGGCGCCAGAGCCAGCATTTGAGGCGCCAGTGGCCAGTGCTGTGGCACCAGTGGCCAGCAATGTGGCGCCAGTGGCCAGCATTGCGGCGCCAGAGCCAGCATTTGAGGCGCCAGTGGCCGGCCAATGTGGTGCAAGTGGCCCGCATTGTGGCGCCAGTGGCAGGCCACACTGGGCTGTGTGGTGCCAGCAGCGCCCCAAATTGGGCCAAAGCATATAAAAAATGTGATATCTTTTTTTCTACTCGTGCAAAACTCAAAATACTTTCCATCATACAATCCTTATAACATGTAGGATTTTTAAGAGTCGAGTTTGTAATTTTTAAACCAAAAGTAAATTTGTTATGATTTTTCTAACGTTTTTCGTTAAAAAAATATATATAAAATACTTATGGTTTGAATTTTTAGTTCAAACTTTGTGAACACTTGTTTTTATCCATTGTTAACATAACTGCAAAGTTTCATAACCAAATTCCTTCGGATTCCCCACTTTTGAAGGTAGGGTGATGGTTCAAACATAAAAGCACTACCTAGTGTTTTAGCTAAAACAGCCTATTAAGCTACTTAGGGGGGGTGAGCCAACTGGTGAAAGTTGGAGTTGCCCCAAAGGTGCTTGTTTTAGCCGGCAAGCACCGAATGTCGCACATACTAGTGCGGCACTGGTAGCCTTTGTAGCCTTTTAAGCACAAATTGTCCGAGGTGGGAAGTAAAAGACCAAAATACCCCTCTTACGGCTAAAGGACAATTTGTGCTTAACGAGTGAGGAAGCGGGCGGATTCCTCCCGATGCGAAGGTGGGGATTAGTAGGAACTCGTTTTTGTGGTGGATGTGTTGCGGTTTTGGCCTTCCATAGGAAAAGACCAAAATACCCCTACGACAAAAAGTAAGAGGTAGTCTATGGTTTTGCGTTGTTGCATTCCACAGACCCTCTTATGATTCCTAGTAGTCCTAGTTGGCCCTACTTTTCACCGAAGAGGGTAGGGCAGTCGGTCATAGAGAGGGGTTGGAGCTATTGGTTATTACGATTCCAAATCATTTTAATCAGCAGCAATGGTGGGATTTGCCTTTAGACGATGGTTGTTTGCGGGCGTTGGAAGGGGTACGTAGCATAAATTTTTGGGACGGATCGGAGATGCTGTCGCTATAAGTCTCTAAACATCGAATGACGGGACGCGGAGACGTGATTCTGGAGGTGTTTAGAGCCGGTCCTTCGGAGATCTACGGCATGATTTTTGCTACTGCCAACTGAAATTCCCACAAACATACTTGATAACAGGTGTATCCTATTGTTGTGAATGATTCGTGATGCGGGATTGTGAAGTACGCCGTAGTTGCGCCTCGTATGGATGATCGGCTTCTATTCGGTAGGGAAAGGCAAGGGTAGATTATCACGCTACGAATCCTGTTGTTGATTTGCAAACTATCTGCAAATCTTTTGGATTCGAAGCTGAAAGTCATCATCTTGTCGTTCCTGCAAAACGGGGGAGGGGTCGGAAGAAAAAGTTGTGGCCATTGGTTTTCATGATTTGAAAGCGCATGAGTCTGCAGCAATGGTAGGATTTGCCTTTAGACGATGGTTGC
>JAUPFV010000168.1:0-131087 GCA_036936605.1 Limnanthes douglasii subsp. nivea
TCCAACGTCCCCAATGAGAAACAATCAAATTTCTATGTCGAAGGGTATTTAAGGGTTTTAAGGTTCAGACTCCCTTTAGGGATATTATTTATAATTTACTAAGGCGCTCAAATGAAATTTTACCCTCGGTATCTATCATGATCACAAATGGCCACCGGATCCTTTCAGCTATACCTGTCAGACTCCCACACTTATTCTCTGGATTATCTACTAGCTCTAATTTCCACGCTTGAGAGGAAAGAAAAGAAAATGAAAAGAAAGCTTGCCCAAGCGAAGCTTCATATTTCCCAAGTTGAGCAAAGTAACAAAAAATTAGAACAAAAAATCAAGGAAAAAACCAACAAATCCAACATGCTGAAGAATGGGTGTGTGCTTCTTCCAAAGAGCTTGAAGATCGAGATTAAAGATTCTCAAAAGGAACTTAACCAACACTAAAAGGTTATACGGGAGCAAGACAAGGAATACAACATGCACATCGACCTTTTCTTTGAATCAAAAGAAGCATTAGAAAATGTTGTGAAGGTAAGTGAGGAGTAGAATGACAAGACGGCTCAGGAACTAGATGTATGAAACTCTTATGCCAAAGGCTAACTTAAGACCTTGTCTACTTAGGAAGCTTGGGCCAAGGTTGCGGTGAGTATTGACATTCATGAGAGGTTTATGGACTTGAAAATTGGATCATATTGGTGGTTGGTTCTTGAGAGGGATCGTCCCTCGTGTGTGTATTGTGAAGATAATGCAAGTAATGATGGGTTATCGGGTGCGGAACGGAAAAAACATTTCAAAGAAAGCAATACCTATGTTGATAATAATTATGCCACTTTAGAATAGTAGCCTCAAAATGTATTTTTGAGTGTGAAAAGTTCATGTTTAATCAGTTCATTGGGTATTCCGAGTATGCTTGTGTATTTTTATTTTATCTTTATTTATTTATTTTAGACTTAGGTTTTATCTTTAATTGAAAATGATTAGTTTTCAATACAAAGATAAATCATGTTCATTTACCGACTATGGAAGACCCCTTCGGTCGAAAACATAACAATATACATGTTGACAAATGGAAGTTGGAAGACTCCTCACGTCCAACATCAAAATAGATTAATGATAACTAACCAAAGTTGGAAGACCCTTTAGGTTAAAAATTAAAATAAGTAATTGTTAATCAACCAAAGTTGGAAAACCCCTAAAGTCCAAAATCAAAATAGGTAGATGTTGACCAACCAAAGTTGTAAGATCCCTCAGATCAAAAATCAAAATAGGGAAATGTTGACCAACTGAGTTGAAACACCCCTTGGGTCCAAAATCAAAATAAGTAGATATAAGCTTCAAATCCTGCAAGAAATGTAGGAAGGAAAAACAAATTTATATTGATAAATCGACTATGTAAGCACCTCGTTAAAACCTTAATGTGCTAGAGTGTGTTGCCAATCAATATATGTAAAATAAAGTAAAAACTGTACAACACACTTATATTTACTCTAAATACAACTTTAAATGTTGGATTCTCTATGTGCGTCAACATGGTCTTTCATCTTGATCTCTTAACCGATATATTCCAGGTTTCTCCCTTTCAGTTATGGTATATGGGCCTTCCCAGTTTAAAGCCAAATTTCCAAGCCTTTCTCCCAACCTTATCTCCCACTCTAAACTCCCGCCGTCTGACCTTTGATGTATATTTACTTCTCATTAGAGTCTAATAGTGTAAGGAATTTAGCTATGCTCGTCTTTTCCTTTCCTCAATCCAATTTAGCTTGGCTTTCTTACCCTCGTCGTTATCCTCTTCAAGATAAATATCAATATGATACGAGGGGAGCATAACCTTAGACATGGTCACAACATCCATCTTATAAACCAGTGCATAAGATGACTATTGAGTTACGGTACGAGGAGTGGTTCAATATGCCCATAATACCTTTTGTCAGTAGTTTGGCCAGTTCCCATCTTTTCCTTCGAGGATTTGTTTAGATCGTCAAGAATCGTTCTATTTGTCACTTCGACCTGCTTGTTAGTATATGGATGAAAAAGGTGTCGAGAAACATTATTGTATCCATTGGGAAGAACAAAAGGTTCTTATATATTTGTTATCAAATTATGGGCTATTGTCCATGGTAAATCTCCTTAGGATACCAAAACGCCATCATATATATGATAGAATAAAGTTTATCACATCTTTTACCATTTTTCTAGACAACGGTTCTGCTTCGACTCACTTGGAGAAATAATCCATGAGGACTATTACTGTTTGTCTTCCTCCTAAGGCCCAACTAAATTCATGCCCCATCGGTCGAAAGGAAGCGTATCAGTACACGAATTCAAGTATCACAAATTCTCACTAATGTTTTGGCATCAGTCATAATCATGGGCCAATAATAGCTTGCTATACAAACTCTTCTTGCCAAATCCTTGAACCTACAATGCATCAACCACTCCTCATGATGAAGTTCAGATAATATCATTTGAGATTTATTTTCTCCGAGGCAATGCAACAACCGTCTGCCTAACTATTTATTGTAATATTTATCTGATGATTGCAAACTCGTGCATTTTAAATCTTACATTCTTATCCATTATCCTATCAATGGATAGAAAATTATTAATTAAGAAGTCTCTAATATCATACCTCCAATATTTGTTGTTGCTCCATGAGATTTGAACACATTCATCTGACTTTACGCCTTGTTTCAGAATTTTCGTTATTCATGGGTTCTCTTGCGTGAATATCCATGGGTAAGAATTAGAACACGTTGTAGTAGCTAAGGAGTTCGCCGCTGCATTTTCATCCCTATGAACATGATGCTTTCAAATATCACTGCCATTGCTTTAAGTACTTTCAAATATTCTTTTAAAATGGTGTTTTTCCCTCGGATTGTCCCGACGTGATTGGCTAGAAGCTCCAAGTCACTTATCAACTGAACCCTTTTGGCACCACAAATGTGTACAATTCGTAGCCCCACAAGAGCATCATTATATTCTACTTCATTATTCGATGCTGGAAGTCCAAATTTTATGGCATGATACATTATCATGTTTCACTATATATAGCTTTGTTCACATTAATGAGACTTACAGAAAATTTTACTACCCAACTACCCTACCAGACCCTCTTTTTCTCAATTTATACCTAACTACTCAATTATCTCTCTACAACTTATCCAAAGTTTAATTATTTTATCCTTTATCATGAAAATACCCTTAAAAAACCTTTGACACTATCAGTGCCGACTATAGTTGAAGCCTAGATAAATACCATAATAACAACGTCTAAAATCTTAGTTGTTTTTAAGTTTATCTTTATAATATACCGAAGGATTGAATTTGAGATGCATATGGATCCAACCAAGATGACTGATTGAGTCATGATCAGTGAAGGGTCTGGTAAACTACTGCATGTAAATGACGAGGAACGTGAATGATTACTCATGCAAGAAGAGCGTGAACAGTTGTGGGGTAGAGACCGAGGCATTAATATCCTAAAATAATAATAATAACTCCACTTGGTTAGGTCCGGTTAGAAGTCCAAAAATCATGAAGGATAAGAGGACACGAAGGAAAAAGCTGCAAACTCAGATGGTGACCAAAATCAGGAAAAATATTAAGTTTGAGGAATATTCGTTTTTCTAATGCATAAAGATCACTGTCATACAAACAGAAGAAATCATAAAAATAAGCACTACTTAAAGAGACATTCTTATTAGGATCAAAACTGAGAGCGGGAGAAAATGTCAAGCAAACAATGTGCATCCTCGGATAAGCAAGAACCTGAAAAAGGTAAAGAACGAATAAAAATTGAGGGAATGATAGGAGGTTCGGGGAACCACAATATTTATTATCAAGCAAATAATTAATTTTCCGTTGAGTCCGAACAAGGTATTTATACAACAGTAAATGAAGGTCACTAATATAGTTAATGACATAATGGGAAAAAACCTTCCCTTTCAGCAGAAAATCTCTTTGGACATTTACCAAAGCAGTTTGACATATCCAAGATAGAAAAAAATTGATAGGATTAAAGATCCGGATAAACACCTAGATCGGTTTAAGAAATTTATGCTGAATTACGAAGACGGTGATAAGTTATTTTGTCAAGCTTTCTCCTAAAATTTCAAAGACATCGCTTTAAAAATAGTATAATCGACTTCCGTATAGGTCTATCACGAACTTGATATGTTCTTAACTACATTCCAGTGGAATTTTTTTGGGAAGAAAAGATATGAGAGTAAACTACGACCGATAATTTAATGCCAGTTAATAGGAGAAAGTTTAAAATATTACACAAAAAACTTCATACAAACTAAGAATAAGTTGGATGCTTATTATGAGCAAGTGGTTACAACTTCTTTCAGGTAAGGGATTCTTCGAGGAGAAATTAGCTGATAGCGTGACTAGGAAAAAAACCTTGTCCTTTTTAGCACATGTTAAGAAGAAAATCAAAGTGGAAGAGTTGAAGAGATTAAAATTGATAGATTTGCAGAAACAAGTTCACAATCTTCTACCTCGGGCCATCAATAGCAATAAGCCCATACAATTACCAATTTTTGTTCGAATTACAAAAATCAGAATCTATCTCGACCTCGGGTAAGCCAACACCCACAAGGTCAATACAGGTCTAGATCAAATTAACAGGGACCACTTTGCAGATCTAAGAGAGAGTATTGTTACTATCTTTGACAAATCAACGATTTGTTTCCATTTTAGAAAGCCACTCCCAATCTAGAGTCCGAGGGAGAATTGAAATACCCAATTTTGTAAGTATCACAACGATGTGGGTCATGCTACAAAATATTGCATTGTGTTGATGATGATGACAAGTTACTATGCATAGTTTTTTTTCATACTTTCAAGGATATCACCCTGAAATGGTATAACAGATTACCGCATGGGTCGATTAAGAACTTTGACATTTTTGGATGAATTTTAGAAGATAATTTTTCGGAATTAAAGAATTTAGAGGAAATGGGGACACTATAATCCATCTTTGGCAGCATCCCAATGCATCCTTAAACGATTATACCCTATATTTTGTGAATACCAAAGATGAACTGGTGAGCTGCTTCGAATAGGTAGCTATAGATGCACTTAGACAAGGGCTATTAGCTGGAGAATTGGCCTATGGATTTACTGGTAAAACAAACAATGACTTGAGATTGTCTGTTGAACCAAGTTGGAAAGCAAACCAGAGTAGAAGAAACTAAAATGTTAAGACAACCTCATCAACATAGAATTTCCCCTTCAACCCTCTTCAACAAGCTGGTAGCAAGTCACAATCTATAGTTAGAAATCATTTGAGGGACTCTAGACAGGGTTCTCATCAATCTCATCCGAGCCAGTCGACTTAGGGGACACAATTTAGGCCAAAAAAGAAATCAATGAGTTTAACATAGTTATTTTACAGAATTGATAAAAAATATTGCAAGTAGTTATGACAAATCGAAGAATTTTGTGTAATTCTGAACACCTCCACCCATCCAAACTTTGAAGGAGAATCAAAACATACAATTCTGTAAATACCACAATGATGCGAGACATGAAACTAAGGATTGTATTTCTTTGAATCAAGAAATACAATCTTTGATTGAAACTACCTTTTTCAAATCAAAAGTTGGTAGTAGACAAGTGGGTAATAGATTACAGCCAAAGACAAGTGGGTAATAGATTACAGCCAAAGACAAGTTGGGTGCAATATACTTTACATGTTGTCCAAAGACAAGTCATAAAAGCTTCCAAATAGGAAAGTATAATGGTGGCTATTGAGAATTCAATGTGGATTCATAATATTTGATCCAGATCGGGGTCGGGTGAATATGGTATCTGAAAATGGTGGAAGAGTCTCCAAGTTGTATCAATTCTTTAAGGATGCTATGATAATTGGGGTTACTATCAAGGGAACACAATTCCGAATAACTTTGATTGATACATAAATTTCAGCCAATATTTTATTTTTGTTTACCTACATGTTAATGAATAACCTATCTGTTATTCTTTGATCTAACAAGACCATAGTAAGGTTTACAAGAAATCCTATTGATATTATCAGGGAATTCTAAGTGGAATTTCAGGAGACAAATGATGCGCTAGATGCATACGTTGATAGGATCCTGAATGGTTTAGATAAAGGGAATGCTTGAAAATATCTAACTTAGTTTTGGAATTTCATAATCGTAACCCATGATTTTGAATGTTGAAGAAATCAAATGACTAATGGATCCTTGAGATTGAGATGGCTTTAGTGAATGCCTGTGAGAAGTGAACAATAGGGCAGTTGAAGAGGGTTCAAAAGGAATATAATTTTAGTTATATGGATACAATATTTCATAGTCAATTGATTGAGTTACCAAAAGTGTTCATGTGGAGGTAGGCAACCCAGCAGCAGTCCTAGTTTTTCTTCTATTTGTCTAATTTAGATAAATTGAACCAACCATCTTTAATTAATGCGTTTATGGCGGTGAACATACAAATGTTGTAATGTTGTCGTAGAAATGATCCATAGTAGTTGAAATGGTGGAGAAGAAGAAAATATCAATGGTAGATAACTAGATATAATGGTGAATAGTAGTTTCTCTCTATGTGATGTAAAGTTTCTCTCTAAAAATATCTAAAATCAGAAAATGAGAAGAGATTATAAAGATTTCGTAAAAACTCTTGAGTACCATACTAGGGAAATAAAAACTCTACTATAAAATATGATTCCTAGAGGAGTGGAAACGTTTTTCATTGATTGGCTTGCCTCACCTAGGGTAAAAGAAATTCATAGCTCTAATAATAGAATGACAGATGTTATGAAGTAAAACTGGTTGAAAACCATGACTTTGAGTAATATCCGTCTTTGAATATACCATCGAATGTGGTTCGAATTTGTCTGTCACCAGGTTTAAGGAATACTGGAAAATCAAATTTGGAACAGAAAAAGCCAATACGATACATATATATTTTAGTTATCCCTTCCAATATACCTTTGATAGGACTAAGAAGGCTAGTTGATAGGGTTGGAAATCTTTGGGCGTAAATTCTTTGGGAGAGTCAGATATTTTTGACAGCAAATCGTGACCAAAAGAAAATACTATATTTTTTTCAGCTTTTGACTTAGTTACTTTAACATAAATTTATTTACAAATTTTTATCATCTTGAATTAAATATGTTAATGGGTAAGGGTCAATGTGTTTCTTAGTTTTTGGGCTTGGCCAATAACACTTACCCGACCCTTTTGGCTAATTAACCCAAAGTTAACCTATAAAGGATTTGGAAAACAACATTTAAGAGGATTGATTTTGTCACTCTAAACATTAAATATAACAACTCTATTATCTATCTATTTCTCATCTCATATTTATTACACCTCCACTATATTACGTAAATACCCTCCAAACTAATTTAATCAGTATCAAATATCATAGTGGAGGATGCTTGGAGGTGAAAAAGAGAGAATGATGTTGCGGATTTCCAGAAGATTATTTTTGTTTCTAAAACTTGTAGATCTCCTGTTAGAAGGCCATATCCAACGCCCATCTAAGTTAAAGTCAGCGACATTAAGGTTCTTACACAATCTCGAGTGATAGATTATAGTATGCCCATTGTTAGATGTAAGGGAGGTAGTAAGCAACCATGATCAAACCATAATGAGGTATTTTTACCATTACCAATCACCACCCTGAAAATATTACTAGTCAGAAGCCTACAAGATAAAACTTTCCTCCAAGTTTAAGAGGGGGAGGAGTTAGTGTTGATATCCTAAAAGTAATTATCTTTAATATTTGAAGTTTCAATCTAATCATACCACATATAGTTGTAATTATTATTAATAATGGACCAAAGATGTTTACGGATGGCCGCTTGATTCTAGGTTTTTATATTTAGAATCCAAGGCTGCTCTCCAATGTGAGCAAAGTAACAGAACGCCATGCCACTTTAGCGCTCGAGATTTTTGGCTTGTGGCTGGACCACAGGAAGCGATGGAGGTTTTGAGAGAGTTTTTTTAGAATCTTCGATTGGAGGATACAAATGGAGGACTAGTAAACTTGTCCAGCGAAGAGGACAAACTTAATATGCTAAAGAAGACCAACATAAGAAAGATATTTGGAGTTCCAAAATCCTAAACGAGCGGTATTTTTATGAATAGGATTCGACAATTAGTATGTGATAGTCGACTAGTGTGCAGTAGAACTCCCGTATATTTACTGGGAGAGAGCCAACCTTAAACCATAAGAGGTTGATGAGATAAAGCTTGTTAGAAAGGTTGATCCCATACAGGAAAATACGACTCTTATCAAGACGAACTTGGAGCCCCAAGAGAATAATTAAGTTGTTGAAGCCTTCTTTGATAAGAAGGAGGGAGTTGATATCGCCATTGTAGAAGATCATAAAATATTTTACAAAGTAAAGATTATTAATTTTGAGTTTACGACACTTCCAATGGAATTTAAATTTAAGATCTTTGCTATTTTCTATAAGGATGTTGGAAAGAACTTGTATAACGAGAACGAACATAGATGGAGAAAGGCGTTTCGTTGTTTGAGCCATTTTCTTGCCTGAAAATAGTCAAAAGGATCATTATTAACATTGATGCTATAAGAGGGAGTGTAAATAAATTAATTGATCCAAGTGATAATTTTATTTATAAAGTCTATTAAGACAAGAATATCAATGCTAACGTGTCATCTAACATCGTCAAAATCTTTCATCAAGTTAATTTTTAAAGTGACCATCTTGCCTTTGGAGTTAAGATAATACTCCTTAAACAACTCTTGGAAGCGAATAATGTTATCAGATATGTTCCTACCGGTCAAGAAAGCCGATTGGGAATTGACAATCAGGTAGGGGAATGAGTCTTTGATTTTGTTGACAATAATCGTAGAGATGGTTTTGGTAGACAATATTGCATATAGTAATTGTACCAACATAAGAGGCGTAAGAGGGAAATTCGGTTTTTAGAATGGGGGAAATGGAGGTGAAGCTCCAAGAAGGGTCCATTTTGTTTGAGTTAAAGAAATCGAGAACACCATTGCAGATATCGTTACCCACAATGGTCCAATAATTTTTAAAGAAACTATAGTTGAAACAGTCGAGATCAAGGTATTTGCTACTGTCTATTCTAAAGAGATCATCTTTAATTTAGTCACAGATAATCGAGCAAAGTCATAGAGGATTTGTCCGAGGAGTTGACTCTAGTAGAGATAAGGGAGGAGACTCTGGATAGACCGAGATAAACAGGACGGTGTCTAGTGCCAAAGAAATTTTTGAAGTGGCTAACTAATATATTGGAAATACCATAAGTAATTATGATCAAATCATCACAATTATTCATGATTGAGGCATATTGTTGTGCAACCGTCGGTTTTTTATTTTGTCATGAAAGAATTTAGTCTTCCTTTCCCCAAGTATGAGCCAATTTTCTCTGAATGTTTGCTTAAGAAAGAATTCTTCAGCTTTATTGAGAAAGATAAATGGCGAGTAGCCTTCGATCTCTTAAGTAATAAGAGAAGGATTCAAACTGTTTTGACCAACTAGGAATTGGGCAATGAAGAGTTCCTTCTAAATTTTGGAAACTCTCAAGCTAATATCATTATAAGAATTGGGGTTGAGGTCTCTAAGCGTGAACTAGATTCAGATAAGTTTGAAATGTACGATCTTCATCCCCTAAGCGGGTCATGAAGCGTTTCAGCTAGAAAAGACTATATCTTTGAATGTCAGGTAAGATTGATAGTTTAGAGGAAACTACCTACAACATAAAATTCTATCTAAAATACATTTTAGATATAAAAAACAAAAAAAATCAAAGAATTTTATTTTCTTTCGGTTTGTGAGCGACCCTTCTCTCTCTTTTTTTTCTTTCAAATATGGAAACTCACAAGTTTTTGTAAATTTAAGTGAAATCTCAAGTACTTCAACACAAATCAACAACTAAACTAGGATTTGATGAGGATATTACTATGTTTCATCATTAGTTTTTAAATTAATCTATTTATAGTTACATGCATTGTTAAATGTAAGATTTTCAATATCATAATTACAAAATTCGTGTAATTTAGAAAGAGAAAGAAATTGTTAAGTTTTAAAGAGAGAAGTAATTAATAACAACGAGTTCTCATAAAATGAATATCTTGTCCTTTTATTCCATGAGACCATGTTCTACTTCTAGGTTACGTGGGAAATTGAGAGAAGTAGTTACACAATTGGGTTAATTACATTCTGACCTCTTACATTTATATTCAGCATGAATTTCATCCTAGTAATTTTGTAATACTACTTACAATAACATTTTTCTCCAATTGTTTTAGGTCCCTAATAATTTATATCCTTATTAGTAGCCCTCTAGTTCTTATGAAGAATATTGAATAAGGACTAAAATATTGGGTTGCTCCAAACCGAAGTCATCAATCTTAAAGCATTAAGTCTCCTCGAATCAAAGTTGTCCATCATTATACTTCTGACTGCTTTGAACCCAAAACTATCCATCATTTTATTTTTGATCACATCGAATCTAATCTTCCGATAATTACACTTCGGATCTCCTCAAAGTTTTATGCAATCTTTCCAAATATGTTTCGAATTTACACTTGTCTTTTCAATCATTTCTCTAACAACAAATGGAAATGTATGAAGTACTCTAGTACACATACAACATACTATTAGCTCTGAAAATTTACACATGTTACTCTAGTTTAGAGTAGGCAACCGTTTTTGGGTTCACTTTTCAACCTATAACAGCTGTCAACTTTTCACCTTCTCTTTTCACTCTCTTGTTCACTCACTCTTTAATAAATATTATTTCCTTAGTCATTTCTTCTTCACACGTGAATCCTAGTGAGTGAAAGAGAAAGCAGCCTGAAAATTTCATTTCACCACCACTTCCATCTGAAACATTATCTTCTCGAGTTCATCTTTATATTTCTATAGATTAATTTTAAGATTCTTCTTTATTTTAGTGTATGAAAAGACCAAAACATACTAAAAACCCCATATTTGGTGTTTACGATTACTTTAATATGGATAATTCACCAAAGCTCTCAACTCATATTATTGTGTACGAAACCTTCAACCATGGCCAAAGTTCTTATGGGAATCAAAATCCTTCAACCTTAATACCTAAATATTACCAAGAACAATCTTCTCAACAATCAAAAACCAAATCACCTTGAAATCCTTCTCAAGCATCCTGTACCAATGCGTCGACTCTTCAAATCAATCGCAAAGAGATGCAAGGAAAATATTCTCAATGAATCCCAGAAACAACATGTGCTAACAATACAACCTATCCTCGAATCAAGCGCAAATAGACACCTCGAATCCAATATAAAAACTTACTCCCACCATAACTAAATTCCTCGAAGAAGCGCATTTGTAGCCATGAGAGACCCTGAGGACGTCAATACTTGAAATGATCTTGCATACTCTCCTCCCTCAAAAGACATGATTTTTACCAACGTCATAAATGACTCCTTCCGAGACCAATAAACAAACTAAAATGACTACACCAACTATTTCGGAAGATGCTAGTGGAAATGATGCCCCGCCTCAGCTTCGAGGTGACGTTTTCCGAGGAATATATTAAATTAGATTCGAGGATAAAAATGATTCAAATATAAAAAATACATAAAGTATTGGTCCCTCAGAATCCGAGGAGAACATTTCAAAGAAAACTGCTCCAAAGAAAAAAGGAAGAAAGAAAAAAAGACCTTGTCGAGTTACCCGATGAGATTGTTAAAAGCCTAAGTGTTAACTTAAAGAAAGTCCTTACCGAATATCTCATTGCACTCAAGAATATGTCATATGAGTATTACAACCAATTTAATGCAGAGCATCTTAAAAGATATTAGGTTCTTCCAGATAATGTCACACTTCATCTACAATTAAAGACAAAGACTTCATTTTCCTGTGGAGAGAACGAGCTTGTGGTCTACCCTGAAATCATTAATTAGGGGATTCAATTCCCATTAGACCCAATAATAGTTGACTACCTTGAAATCCTTAATCAGTTTCCAACGTAAGCAAGCCCAAATTTTTGGTTCACTCTTATGTCTAGCATAATGGCTTCAAGACTTGGCCAAATTCCCTTATCAATCAAAGAATTTAATTTTCTTATGAGCCTTTCTAAAAATCCAATGTTGTTGCTCTACTACTTGACTCTCAGAGATTCCTTCAAGTTGATTGATGATCTTCTCGAGGCTAACAAATTCTGGAAACGATGGTTTTTCTTTATCTCTAGAGCATGGGAAAACGACAAGGAGATATATGAAGAGAACTCATCATTGCTTAATTTCAAATGAAAAAGCACGAGTAAGTGATTCAACCTCTCTTGTTTTTTATTTCATTATGTTCAAGTTTTTGTGTTTTTGTTATGTCTTATTGTTGTATGTAGAAATTTCGAGGTGGTATAAAATCCATCATATAATTGCCCAAAATTATTTTGCCAAGTTGTCTGAGTGGGCAGAAAAAATGTTGGACAACAAGTTCCACAACGCCTTCCTTCTGAATTTCGTCAACAACCATCTATGGAGGATCTCCCTGAATTCTACCTTTTTAGAAGATGAATTAATGGAGCCTCCCAATCCAAGAGATATGGTGAAAAGGTTAACAACTCCTGATGCAGGAGTCATCTTAGTGGTGTAAAACAGGGCCCAAAGCCACTTGCCCCCGAAAAAGAAGAGAAAAAAAAAAAGCTAGCTCTACCACCAACCCAAATTTGAAGAAGATGCAGAGAGAGCCCAAGAGGACAGACAAAGAAACTAATTTATCAAACACTAAAGAAGGAACTAAGGGTGAACCTTCAAAAAAAAAAGGAAAAAGACTGATGCTTCGAATAAGAAAAAAAGTGGTTCGAAAACCCCTCTAACAACTAGGACAGAGAATAAAGTTGATATACCTCTCCCAAATCTCACTCTAGATGTCGAGGAGACATATGAAAGGCTAGAAGTTTTTGAAACAAACAACCAAAGAGATGATAACTTGATAAATGAGGACGCGATTGCTGAAGATGGCTTTCAACCGTTTTCGAGGAAGTACTATATACACTTCAACCCTTTTCGACCCTTGGTAATATATCAAAACATTTATGCGAGGAAGTTAAAACTGCTGGAGGCAAGTTGGAGAATATGACCAAAGATGTCATCTTGTTGAAGAAAGAGGTTGATTATAGCAAGAGGTTAAGAGGTATTTATGGCCAAAACCTCCTTGAACAATTCAACTCCTTCCATGCTGATAGATATGAATTTTTCAAAAGAGCCATCCAAATCAAACGACACTTGAATTCCATCAATGAGAAAGAAAAAGAGAACTTGAAATCTAAACAGCAAACTTAGTTGGATGATCTTAAGGAAAATCATAAAGCGGAGATGACCGAGGAGCACGCAAAGTACCTATCTCTAAAAGAGTCGCTCAACAAAATTGAAAAGGAAAAAAAGGTAGTTGAAGAGTTGGAGTTACTCCGAGGAAAAATTTGAGGAAGAAAAACTTGCTGTGAAAGTTGCAAAGTATCAAAGTGGACTGGATAACCTTGCTGCTATCAAGAATACCGAAGAGAAAACAAAGATCACTTCGCTTCGAGAATTCCATAGGGCATTTCCAAAGGAAACTTTATTAGATTTCTATAAGTCAATTCCATTAGAACGGTGTCCTAGTGAAGCTTTCGTACCTATCCTAACTGAATTATCTGAAGAAACTGAATCATAGAAAGATGAAGATGCCTTTGATCAAGAAGGAATCTCTTTAGAATGAAGCTCAAACAATGTTCCCAATGAAGAGAAAGAGGATTGAAAAATAGTATTTGTATTTTTTTTTGTGTTCTTGAATCTCCAATTTTCACGGTGATTATTATTATATCATAACTATTTTGCTTTTATCTATATTTTTTCATTCATAAGTACTTAAAAACTTGGTACTTGAATTAACTTTTGTTTGGCTGAAATATGCCTCATTCTGTCTACCATATGTTTGTCCCCTTATATTTCTTATTGCATAATTTGTCATATCAAGTTGGCTCTGCGAATAAAAATTTAAAAGGATGTTAGTACTTTAAATAATCATCCCACTTCGAAAAATGCTCTTAATGAACGTTAACACCTTGAATACTTTCGACACTTTAAATTCTTTTAATAAATGTTAGCATTTCGAATATTATCATCACTTTAAATAATGACCTTAATGAATGTTAACACCTCGAATACTACCATCCCTTTAAAAAATGTGTTTAATGAACGTTAGTATTTCAAATACTATCATCACTTTGAACAATGCTCTTAATGAACGTTAGCACTTCGAATATCATTATCTCTTCAAATAAATGCTTTTAATGAATATTAGCATTTCAATCAGTATCATCACTTCGAAAAATGATCTTAATGAACGTTAACACTTCGAATATCATCATCATTTCAAATAAATGCTTTTAATAAATCGTCAATACTTCGAATATCATCATTTTAAATAAATTATTTTAATGAATTTAAGCATTTCAAATATTATCATCACTTCGAATAATGTTTTTAATGAACGATAGCAATTTGAATATTAACATCACTTAAATTACCTTGTTAAATACCCAAAAGGTGATCACTCTTTGTGTAATTCCCAAAATAACTTGAGTGTTTTATCAAACATAAACGTTGGCGAAGAAAAGGACTTCAATGATATTTAAAAATGTGAATATGACGCCTCATTAAAACCTTCTCGCGCCATCAGAAGAGGAAATGGTACGTCATTTATAAAATCAATAAAACTGTACTATCATAGTAGTTGAATATATAATTTCAAATTCTCAATGTCCAATATGTGTTGCAAAAGTATCCCCTCTTCATCCGGGAGGCGATAAGTAGCTGACTTGACTTGTTCGATCACTATATAAATACCTTCCTAATTCGGAAGCATTTACCCTATCCCTTTATCCTTTGTGTATAGAAATATTATTTTCAAGACCTTGTCATCCACCTTAAAATTTCTTCGCTTTGCCTCGATATACAACGAATTATCATCAAAGTTTGATAATGAGTCGAATTTAGATGCATTCTCTACTATTAAATCAAGGTATATTCTCCTTGCTTCTTCATTGCAATTCTCAGAATGATGAAGTATTCTATAAGAACGTAAAGTTGATTCCAAATGACTCACAACATCCATGTCATATACCAAGGCAAAAGGATTTTCCTCTATAGCTTCTCTAGGTGTTGTTCTATAAGCCCACAATACCACTTGCAAATAATTTGGTCATTTCCCAGAAGTGCCTGCCAACTTTTTCTTAAGCCATTCTAAAATAGACCGATTATTTACCTACACTTGACCATTTGCTTGAGGATAAAAATATATTAAAAAATATTGTATGATATCACTCGAATTACAAAAGGAAGCTATTTCTCTATTGTTAAATTTATCGTCGTTATCTATAGGAACTCTAAAACGACAACAAATATTATTAATAATAAACTTGATAACATATTTAGCTTTTGTACTTGATAATGGCTCACCTTCAGCCCACTTTGAAAAACTGTCTACCACCATAATAATTGTCTATCGTCGCCTCAAAGCCATAGGTAGTGGCCCTACTAGATCTATTCCCCATCTATCAAAGAGAATTACTTTAGATATGGAAGTAAGTGGTACTAAAGGTTTACGAATAGAATTAGAAAATCGTTGACAAGTATTACAAGGCTAAAAAGCACTGTTAGTCCCCTATGTTTACCACTTGTATCAACATAGTCCCCATCCTTCACTTATGCATAAAACGCATCCCCTTCGTTTTAATAATTTGGAAATATAGTCCCCCCGCACATGTGAAACCTGAGAGATTGACACGTGTCATCAAGTTTTGTTGTAAGATTGGTCCCCCATGTTTTTGGCCAAAAATACCCCTGCCCAATACCTAGTAGGATGCCAACTCATATTTATGATTTACCTTAAAATGTTACCATTTACCATCTCAAGTTACCATTAACCCACCATAATTATAAACGGACCGGGTCAAACCTAATTTAAACTAACCCATCCCGAAACCCAGTCTATTCTAACCCAAACCCGAAAACCCAATTACTCTAACCCAAACCCTTAATTAAATAAATTTGATAGATCACCCTAATTTCATTCGCAGATAGAGTTTTATCTTCTTTCTTCCACCACCAGCAACTTAGTATTAACATACCCCTCGCCGATCTAGAAACCAAGCCATAAACCAGAAACTAATAGAAACACAACAATCAAGTTTATAAACAACAAGATCGAAACTCCAACTGATATGCTTAGAGAATCTTTAGTGAGACTTAAGAGCGAAGAAATTCGCGTGAACAGGTCGGACTAGAGAATGTTTGTATGACATAATAGTGAATAGTAAATTACTAGAAATGGGAGAGACAAAAGGAATATATGTTGTAATTATTGATCAATAATTGGCCATTTTTCCCAAAAGAGAATGTCCATTATATAGGAAAAGACGAAGAGGGTGAAATATATTTTTACCATTATAAGAATGGATTTCTTACCCCACTATTTTAGTATTTACAAACAAGTTCTAGGGGACTATCATTTAAGTCCCAAATTTCTTATGTGTGCTTTACTTTAATCTTTAACCACTAAATACATTGGCCTTGACCTTATTAGTGGGCTAAATTACATGCCAAACACCTATATTTTCCTTTCCTTATCAGTAACCCCCCAGTCCATGTGCAGTTCTCTGGACGTGGACTTGAATTGCAACTTAACGTTATCCGGATCGGATCAAGCGCTACCTGCTCGGGCGCTTCGTTTTTTGAGCGAACTTTATTGGGATCAGATTTCATCGTGGTCGGATCTCGTACTCCTTGGTGAGCTTCTGACTCGCATCAGATTCTATCTTGCTGACCTCACCCATTGGTCAGGCTGATGTCACCTAAATAACCATTTAATGTTTGACACACGTGCTTTATTTTGCTGCTATCGAGTCGAACACGTTTTTAGGCGGCGCAGCTGTCATGTACACGTGTCATGATGTCGTTACGTTTCAACTGTTCACCTTCTGCTCCATTTTCCTATATAAAGTCCAATTTCTCTCTAAACCAAAGTTTCTGATTTACTTTAAATAGATTTCTCTCTAGAGAGAAGCTGTGCCAAACAAAAATTTTAAGTTTGCATTTTCATACCTGAAGAGTTCCTTAATCTTAGAAAGTACAAGCTTTGGAAGTGGTTTAATATCTCTAATCGGATCGGTGCTGGTAGACCTTCCAGTACAAGAGGATATCCCTCTCCTGCAGATATTCAAGAGTCTAACTTTCGAGACAACTGGGCTCCGATCCGCGAATGTTCTATCCGGCTTGCTGCATCCTCCC
The DNA here is from genome assembly GCA_036936605.1 of Limnanthes douglasii subsp. nivea. Classification (NCBI taxonomy): domain Eukaryota; kingdom Viridiplantae; phylum Streptophyta; class Magnoliopsida; order Brassicales; family Limnanthaceae; genus Limnanthes; species Limnanthes douglasii. The sequence goes on from JAUPFV010000168.1 coordinate 17,281, forward strand.
CTAGTCAAACACACCCTTCAAGTGGTGAGGTTGATCTTTCTGCTTCTCTAGCTCCCTCGACTCTTCCTTCCCGGTCTTCCCCCTTCGTCATAATAGGTGAGGAAAGAGAAAGACCATCGATTAAAGAACATCGGGACAGCGGTCTAAAAGAAAAATATCACCGGATCCAGCCATTAAATCGGTTCGAATGCGGATTCCTTCCTCGGTACCGACTCCCTCTACAACTCCCCAAGGCTCTCCTCAAATGACGCCAGATGTTAGCCCTCAAAAACAATTTCCTAGAGGGACTCGGGTGGAACTGTCCCTTACTTCCATTCAAGAATCCTAGGAAAAATCTTTATCTGGTGACCCTAAAAACGATAGAGTTGATCCTAACGTTGCAATGATTGAGGCAGGACCTCTTCGAGTCGTTCTTGCCGACGCCCCTTTCTCGGAACCTATAGCTGATCCTTTCAATCATCCAAGTGAGATTTCCCTGGTAAAGAGTAAGAAGAAAAGAAAATGACACGTCCGACGGGCCTGCCCTCGAACGTGGAAGATATCATGAGCGATCATCTTCGCAACCTTGAAACCAAGCACCTCTTAGCTCTGTACAAGGTGAAGTATAAGTATTTTGACCCGACCCAGGAGATTAAGCTAAGGGACCGATGGGGTATTCCCACAAATATTACCATCTGATTCCCTACTATTGGAGAGACTCCCTTATCAGTCTGCACCAACGAGTTGGTGCTTTACACGGAGTTGATGAATTGGGGTCTCCGATTCCCCTCGACCCTCTTCTGGCCGATTAATTTCACTTGGTCAAACTTTGTCCTTCTGAAGTTGGGGCCAACATGTGGTACACCCTAATGGCTTGCATTATAGTGTCGCAGCTCTCCGGGAATGCTTTCACCATGGAAAAACTTATCGCTGTTTCTAGAGTGGCTAAGAACTCTCACTATCCCTTCTACTCACTCGGTTTTGCTAGGAAACTTAAAGTGAGAAATGATTTTCTAGAGGCCGACAAAAAATGGAAGCAACGATTCCTGTTCATTTCCGGGTTGTGGGAGACCGGGTTCGAAGATTCCGAGGACCTTCCTCATCGGCTTACCTTGTAGTGGACTGGACAAGGTAAGTACTTTCACCTAAATATTTTCTGACCCACCACTTTCGGTAAATTCTGACTGATTCTTTTTTCAGTTATGAAGGGAATCACTAAGTCTTTTAAGCGTCATGCTAAATCCGGTAAAGTTATCTTTAAGAAACCGAGCCTTTGGGCTGGTGAGCATTGGGGCCACAAATTCCACCAAAGCTTTATGCCGATGAATTTTGCTAAGAATAATCTGTGGCAATATGAACTTAGTGAAAAGAAGATTCCCTTGGAGCTTATGGTGGCTCCTCCAGGTGATGATATCCTTGCACGGTTAGAAAATTTGGATAACGCAGTCTACCTCCTTACTCGGGCTCGAGCTCTGAGTCATCAAGATACAGACAAACCCGAGGAAGGTGAAGAAGCATAACACTGAGGATGATCCTGGGTCCGATGACGACGCCCCCGATGCTCAAGATGATCCTGAGTTCGAAATCGGACATCTTCGAACTCCAAAGCAAGAGCTTTCAAAATTCCCAAATACTACACCAGATGATCTTTTCTTGCTTCCGAACGTCCGAGGGCATGGTTTACTAGAAGTTAAGAATCGATGATCAACTTGACCCGTTTAGCCTCACAAATATTTGCAAGTGTCAATCCGGCCAGAGCTGCTTCATACTCTGCCTCATTGTTTGATGCTTGAAAACCAAGTCGAATTTCTTGATACATTGCGATGCCATCCGGGGAAGTTAATTGCACACCTGCTCCACATCTAGATGAGCTGGAACCTCCATCCATTCGAACTTGCCACTCAGAGTCGAATGTTTCTTCTTCCATGTCCACATTGTCTCTGTCAGAATGAAATTCCACTAAAAAATCAGCTAGCGCTTGTGCTTTGACCGACGTTCATGGTTCGAACTCGATATTGAAATCGCCAAGTTCTACCGACCACTTAGTCATCCTTCCAGATACATCGGGTATTTGTAGCATACTTTTCAAAGGAAAATATGTTCGTACCGCTACCGTGTGAGGTTGGAAGTATGGTCTCATCTTTCGTACCGCTACCACTTAGTCATCTATATTCTGCATCTAAGAGGCTTTTGCTTACGTAATAAACTGGTCTTGGAAGGCTTGATTCTTCTCGAACTAAAACCAAGCTGACTGCAAAGTCGGATACCGCTAAGTACAAGAAAAACTTCTCCCATGGATTGGGCTTTATCAATATTTCCGGGGATAAAAGATGTTGTTTGATTTTATTGAAAGCATCGAAACATTCTTGAGTCCAGTCGAATCGGTTCGCTTTCCTTAGCACTTGGAAGAAAGGGCCACACTTGTCTGAAGACCTAGATATGAATCTGTTTAAAGCGGCCAATCTTCCAGTTAAAATTTGCCAATCGTCAACAAGATCGGACTCCGAAGGAGGCCCCTCTGACTGCTATTATTTTCTGGATCCGACCCCCTTCAACTGCTTGGGGGCCAATGCTGCGTTGTAGCATTCCATAGTCATTTTCTGACTAGATCTTACAATTCCGATGTTACTTCCCACTACGTATTTCAAATATTGGTGGACTGTGGATGGTACAACATGCATCTTAGACAACCATGAACTTCCGAAGATGGCGTTGTACGATGTGGGTGCATCTACTACAAGGAACAATTATGTCACTATTTTCTTGAATGGTCCCCTACCTAGGTTCACCATTCCCTCGAACTCTCCGACCACATCCGCGGTCGCGCCGGTAAATCCCACTATCGTCCTGTCGGATTGTTGGATAGTTGGAGGATTGCTTATCTTATTGTAGGGTGTCATGAATATGATATTGGCGGAACTGCCCGTGTGATTCAGAATCTTCCTTATCTCATTTCAGGCTATCTCTGCTCCGATTACCACGACGTCTTCGTGCGGACTAGCAACTTCCCACATGTCATCGTCCTCGAAGCAAATGATTGGTGATGGGTTCCGATAAAGATGCGATTAAGCACTCGCCTCCAATTGTGTTTCCAGACTAACAATATGCCTCTTCCTTAAGTAGTTCGATATCCCTGCCACCGTATCTCCCCCGAAAAATGGTTAGTGACTCAAAAAATGAACATAAGTCACTGATCTTTCCTCGGGGAATTATCTCATCAACCATATTTATGCTATTCCTGCCCAGTTTTAGATCAAGATACTCCGTTGCCACATCAAAAGCATCTAGAAATTATTCTTCAATCACGTCGGAAATCATCATGGTACCATCTTGTCTCGGAGCGACTTCTTGTTTGGGTACCACCGCGGTATTAGTTTTGATAAAGTCAACCAATTTTCTGTTTTCTATCAAGTATTTGACCTCTTTCTTCAAAGCCACATAATCCATATTGTGATGCCGAATGTCGTCATGGAATTGGAATTATTTGTTCTTTCTGTGTTCCCTCGTAGTCTGAAGAGGAAAAGGTTTGCGGAAGTGTACGTTTTCTCGTGCCTTTTCAAAGATTTTGGAAACACACTCAGTTAATTCAGCGTAGTGAGCCAGTTGGACCCATCTATTTGAGACTGGTCAGACATACTATTGAACCGTCGGACCGGCCTGATGGTACTGTTGATTCTGAGCTGCCCGTTGAGGGGTCTGGTTTGTTGGTTGAACTATCTGAGCCCTCAGTCGGACAGTTGTAGTTGGTTGAGTAACTTGAGGCCGGACATTCACCGTTGTCATACTTGCTCTGGCTAAATTCGGATCCTGATAGAATTGTGAGATGGATTCTATCTCTGAGGCCCTGGTTTCCTCGACTAAAATTCTTTTTTCTATCTGATCTAATAAGGCTCCAAATGTTATCGCTTGTATTTCTGCAGCATTATCTTTCACTACCCTCGAAAGAAGACTCATCTGGAAGGCAACCAAAGCAACTTTGTCCTCGCAATACTCCATGTCTGTCTTAACTTGGATGAATCGCTTAGTATAATCTTTCAACCTTTCTCCGATCTTTTGTCGATAGTAAATGATGGTATCTCCATTAGCACGAAATTTCTTGCTCCTAACAAAGTGCTGTCGGAACATGCTCCATAACATATCAAAATTCTTTATACACCCTTGAGGTAGTCGGTTGTACCACGTGGAAGCGGCGTTCTTGAACGTCTGAGAGAAATCTCTACACAATAACTTGTCATCGTCATCATAGTTAATCATGAAGTTCTTGAACTGTTCGATGTGGTTGTCAGGGTCCTGAGTTCCGTCGAACTTTTCTAGCTTTGAAATATCAAACCACTTAGGATGGTGCCCAGAAAGAATTTCCGGGGAGAGAGGTGACGACCTCCACTTATGTCCGACCTTGTACGTACTCCCCCCCGGACCGTCATTAGTGGCTGGATACAATCTCTCTTCGGTTGGAGAAGTAAAGTGGTTACTGACTCTGTAATCTTGTTGATAGCTGTCGGACTGAGTTTGCTTCCGAGTAGTGACATGGTCCTCAGAGTGCATTTTTCTTTTACCAGCGTCATCTATCTTCCTCGAATAACCCCTTTTCATGCTAGTCCGATGAGTATGCTTATGCTTCCTCGGATATTTGCGCCTTCAATCCCCCTTATACCTCGAGTCAGTCTCCGAAGAAGAAGAATTATCAGAGCTCAACAAATTGTATTCGCTAGACTCGAACAGTTCGTACTTTTGCTCGGATCTAGCATGTCTTTTAGAATACCGATGGCTTTTCCGGTGTCGGCTTTCTTTGGGTACAACAACATATTGAATATGGTCGGCCTCAACCTTTTCTTGTCGGAGCTCAGATCTGACCCTTTTTGTACTTGCCACAATATCATCCCTTTCAGCATTTAATCTTTTGATATCTTCCAACAACTCTTTCCGCCTGGCGACCAAAACTGACTATTCTAAAAGTTCCTTTGCATGTTTATTTGGAGCATCATCCTCGTTCGTAACCTGCTCCTCCATCAAATGGTCTCCAGATTCGATATTAACGAAATCTTTGGCTGGATTAGCCTCAATCTCTCCACGTATTTCTGTATCTATAATTTTTTTAGTTTTAGTTTTCAAAGTTTTAGAAAATTAATTCTGGGTAACAAACGGTTCCAAATACGGTGCCACTGATGTGCTCGGAGAATATTTAGTGAGACTCAAGAGCGAAGATATTCGCGTGAAGGGGTCGGACTAGAGAATGTTTGTATGACGTAACAACGAATAATAAATTATTAGAAATGGGAGAGACAAAAGGAATATATGTTGCAATTATTGATCAATCATTGGCCCATTTTTCTATAAGAGAATGTCCTTTATATAGGAAAAGACGTAGAGGGTCAAATTACATGTTTACCATTACAAGAATGGATTTATTACCCCACTATTTTACTATTTACAAACAAGTTCTAGGGGACTATCATTTAAGTCCTTCATTTCTTATGTGTGCTTCACTTTAATCCTTAGCCACTAAATACATTGGCCTTGACCTTATTAGTGGGCTAATTACATGCCAAACACCTATATTTTCCTTCATTTATCACCAACGATCTTACAAGAGAAATAAAACCAAAAGAAAATGAAGAACCACCTTCTAAAACCACAAAAATAGTCATTTGTGTCTGGATATCGGTCTCAGAGAAAGGTTTTTCAATCTAGAGAGAAACAACCCTAGCTCATGAGTGGTGATATAGAGTGAGAAAGAAATCAGCAAGATATGCTATACATACACAACTTGAACGGTATAACTAAGTCGGCGTATATGTTCTCTGTATCACGAAATTTCTTGGACGCAATGCAAGAGAAAACCAGGACAAAACAAAAAAGATAAAGTCACAGCCCCAAACCTGGACTTTTTAGGTGACAGCTGGTTTCTCATTGGTTGATAAGAAAACTCTAATTTGGTTGACCCTAGCTTATGAGATGGGGTATAATTTTGATAGCGAAAAGCTTTGATGGTGATTAATGGATTTAAAAGAAAAATTAGAGGTTTGATTAGGGAAAATTGGAAAGAAAAACAAACTGAGTCTCTACGTTTCGAATAAGATAAGTTTCGGATGTTCGTGTCAATCTTCAAATATTGCATAGAGCTGATTATAGAATTTAAAATTTAAAATGAAATATTGGTCCGGTTTATATAAAGTCTAAGTTATATTATTATATTAATATGATAAATTGATTTAATTAAGGGTTTGGATTAGAGTGATTGAGTTTTGAGGTTTGAGTTGGAATAGATTAAGTTTTCAGGTTGGATTAGTTTAAATTGGATTTGACCCGGTCCGTTTATAATTATGGTGGGTAAATGGTAACTTGAAATGGTAAAAGTTTAAGGTAAATCATAAATTTCAGTTGGCATCCTACTTGGCATGGGCAGGGGTATTTTTGGCCAAACGTTTGGGGGACCAATCTTGCAACAAAACTTGATGACACGTGTTAATATCTTAGGCTTCACATATGCGGGGGGACTATATTTGCAAATTATTAAAACGAAAAGGATGATTTTTATGCAGAAGTGAAGGAAGGGGACTATGTTGATACAAAGGATAAACATGGGGGACTAATAATGCATTTTACCCAATATCACAACCTGATACTAAATTCTTAACATCACTAATAATTGACAGCCAATAATATCATGCCAACAAACCCCTCCTTGTTCATCATGTCATTCAAATTGAATTTCTTGTCACTCATTCTTACCCAAGCATCCTAATAACAGCCTACTCAAAGACTTCTTATACAACAGACCCTCTAATATTGTATAACCATGAGCTTTGTACCTCAATCATTGAACTAACTTGACATCATGGGCAATATTCCTCTAAGCAAAAATTCTATTATCTCAAATATCTTATCACCTCAAATGTTTTCTGAAGTAAGAAACACCTTTTTGGAATGCTAACATTACTTTGACCTTGATAAAATTGATGGACTTTCTTGTAATAATATACATGGATACTCATCTGTGTATGAAGTGCTTGATAAAGAATCAACAATTGTATTATCTCCTCAACTAATATGCCCAACTATCACCTCTTCAAACAAAATAGTTAACCCTCGAAGCTCACAAATATATACAATTAACTGATCTTTCGTAGCCGCGGATACTCCTGCCATATGATTTGCCACCAACTGCGAATATGTCCCTAATAGAATTGTTTTTACCCCACACATACTTGCATGACTTAAACCAGCTAAAGTAGCCTCTTACTCAGCTTCGTTATTAGATGCATGAAATCCAAATCGAATATGCTGATACATGGCTTCTCTAGAAGGAGCAATCAGTTGTACACTTATGCTTGATCCTAATATGCTAGAGCCAACATATTTCCAACCACCAATGTTGAAGCTACTCGCAATAATTCTTTAATTGTTTCCTTATCCGATTGACTTGAGTGAAATTCAACCAAAAAGTATGTTAAAACTTGAGCCTTAATAGTTGTTTGAGAAATAAAATTTATATCCAAATCCCCCAACTCTACCGATCAATTAGTCATTCTGCCAGAAATATCTGGTCGTTGCAGTACATTTTTAAGGGAAAATATGTTTAAACAACAATTGTATGAGGTTGAAAATAATGGTACATTTTTCTTGCAACCACCACCAAAGCCAATGTTAACTTCTCAAGCCTCAAGTATATTTTCTTGGATTCCAACAAACTTTTGCTCACATAATAAACTGGCTTAGAACTTCTACTTTCCTCTATTATCAACACATCACTAACAGCAAGATCTGAAACCGTTATATACAAGAATAACTGATGTTCTATTCAAGGCTTAGATAAAATTCAGGTGACAACAAATGTTCTTTGATCCTGAAAAAACCATTTCTTATTCTGGTGTCTACATAAACTTCTTTGTTCGATGCAAAACTTGGAAAAAAAGGAGCACACTAATAAGAAAATCTAGAGATAAATTGATAAAGAGCAGCCAACCTCCCTGTCAAAATTTAAACCTCTTTGATTTTACGAAGTGAACTAATTGATAACAAGTCTTTTAATTGATCCGGATCAGTATTCCCTTTTCACTTATAATATATCTAAAACAATTACTTGACTTTACACAAAAAGTATATTTCTCGGGATTTAGCTTTAATTGAATAGCTCTTAAATTCAAAAACGATTCCTCCAAATCTTTTAAGAGTTCACCAATTGTTGGACTTTTGACTAGCATATCATCAATATAAACTTCCACGTTTCTCCTAATCTGAAAAGCAAATGCCTTATACACTAATATGTAATATGTCGCCCAACACTTTTTAGTCCAAATGCAATAACTCTATAGAAATATAATCCTCAATGAGTAATAAACATTGTAATTTCTTGATATTTTATATCTATTTAAATATGATTACATCCCGCACATGTATCAATGAAAGAGAGAAATTTATTCCCGATATTAAATCAACCAGTTGATCTATTCGAGGAAGATGAAATGGATCTTTAGGACATGAACTATTCAAATCTGTAAAATCAACACACATCCTCCATTTTCTATTTTTCTTTTTAATTAACACTGGATTAGTAGTCCATAAACATTATTGTGCCTCTCGTATATGTCCGACCCTGGATAAACGATCTACATATGCCAAACTTTCCTCAGATGTTTCTACAAAGAAAGCTCACATCTTCTAAATAATAGGCTTGACCTTTGGATTTAGAGTCAATCTGTAATATATCACTTCAGATGGGACCCCAATTACACCTTCGGTTATCCAAGCGAAGATATTTAAATCATCAAATAAAAACTGCAACAATTGATACCACAACGTAGGCGGCAGTAATATTCCTATTCACAAAGATTTTCCATTTGGAAACATACACTCCTCAATATTTTATCCCACTGCTAAAGAACCCAGGGTTTCCCTCGGATCATCCATTCCATCCTCATCTGAGGTCAAACCCCCCCCCCCCATTTCAATTCAACCATTTGGTCATTAGAAATAGCCCTTCGAGAATATACAGTTGTTGCATAACATTCTCTTGCAACTTGTTGATCATTTCGAACCATTCTGACGTGATTTCAATTATATATTTTAGACACTGATTAATAGTCAAAACAACAACATAAATTTTTTACAGCCAAGATCCCCCAAAAATAGCATTATAACTAGTGGGACATTAAAAAACCATAAACAAACTTGAATTTTCTTCTTAAAGGGGAATTTTCCTAGATATACTTCACCTTCGAATTCCCGAATAACTTGTATTATCACTCCTATGAATCCAATTATAGTACGTTCAGATTGAAGAGTTTTAGGTGGATTATGCATTCTATCATAAGTGGATTTGAACAATAGATTTTCTGAACTCCTAGTATCTATCAAAATACGTCGAATTTTATACCCAACAATATCCGCCCCTATTACCAATGCATCCTCATAGGGTCATGCTATTCCCCTAAAATCATCTTCATCGAACAATATGAAGGGCGTGTCCATCTTTCGATATAAATGAGTAGATATTCTACATTCTAATTGGATTGCAAAACTCACTACATATCTTTTTCTTGAGCTGTTGTATTACCAGACATCGTATCTCTCCTATAAATTTCTAAAGACTCAAAATACTCACACAAATTTTGAACTCGTCCTTGAACAACTAGTTTATTCACAACTAACAAAATTAAACGATCTGGGTCTGAATCTAAATATTCTAATGTTGCATCAAACTTGTCACATTTGGAATCCATAATCTTTTGCTACAAATTTGTGTTAAAAATCTGTTGTGCTGATGTGCTTAGATTTTTTTTGCACATTTTTTATCCCTTAACAAAAGCTGTTAACTTGCCAATTTTAACAAAACTTTATATCTTTTTTTTAACATTATACACTCTGCAGTCTCATGCCAGATGTCATTATGATATTTTCTAAACTTGCTATGATGTTCTTCCTTTGGTCTCTATATAGGAGCAGGCTTTCTAAAATTCACTTGTCATTTAGACTCCAAAGATAGTAACCACATTTTCAGTTAACCCAACAAAATATTATGGTCTTACCCATTGGTTAGGCTTCACCCGATGAGGCTGAAACTAGCTGGTTAAGTGGAGCACCTCCTGTTTGAGGAGGTGGATTATTGTTTATACGCGGATGAGGTTTTTCCCTGATATCCTTGGCCAGTTAAATGCATGCCCCAAATTTATTTTAGTAGAGTTTGTACCACCTCGAACTCTTGTGGATTCATCTACTTTAATATGTTCCTCAACTTGAGCCATCAAATATCTAAAAGTCAATGCCCTTCTCCTTGTAGTCTCATTAGCTAAATCCCCTAGAAGGAATCCTTGTCTAAAAGTTGTCATAATAATGAGCTCTTCACAATCTTCCAACCCTCTTCTTTTTAACACAAAATGTCTTATATAATCTTTGAACTTTTCACCTACCGCTTGTTTACACTATATTATTGTATCACCATTGGATCACATTTCTTTGCTTCTTTAAAATTGTCTACAAAAATCAATATAACGAATTCTAAAATTGGTTATAGATCCCTTCGAATTTTATTATACCACTTCAGAGTTGTCATCATCCTCGAAATTCATAATATAATTTTTAAACTTCCCAATATGATCACCAGGATGTTGCGTACGGTCAAAATTTTCTAGCTTCAAAATATAAAAGCGCCTCAAAAGAAGGATTGACCTAATTTCAGAAAATATAGTAGAATTTCTCCAATCAACTCATTGCATATACTTCTCAACTCCAGTTGTTCCCATTGGTTTGGTTTATTTTGGGCTGGGGTAATTTTGTAAAGTGTTTTGCAAAGTGTTTTGAGTATTAAGTGTTTGGCATAAAGTAGTGAGAGATTTAAGCATCCTAGTTGTAATAAATGTTCATTACTTTCATTAATGAAAGTAGTTAGGGTATTTATACCCTTAATTAAGGACTCATAGGCTTACGGGTCAAGTTATAGAACCGGGTCAAGTTTAAGGACCCATTAATCTTTTAAGATGATTAGCACATAGCTTAGTCAAAAGGTGTCTAGGTGTTTCTTTACTTTTGTCCAGTCCGGATAGTTCAGTGGTGCGTTTATGTCCGAATTGCCCTTATCCGGATAACAAAGTAAGCTACGACTGGATAATTTGAACTCATCAGTAGCCCCTTTTTTAGGCCTTGTCAAATATCTTTTGGTAGGACTAAAAAATCTACTTAGCCAGTAGTGACTTTGTCCGATCTGTCTATGCACTTCGTACTGGGAGGTTTATTCTCATTTTTAACCCAGTTCGAAGTCTATCCGAACTAACTTCGCTTTCCAAAGTTCTAAGATTTTTCTTCTTGGATCGTGGGACATGTGTCACAATCTGTTCGACCTACCAACCGTTTTCCTTCCTAGATCGGCGCGCCCAATAAGTCTAGAAAGTTACCTAGGCATTTAACCCTTCACACGTTTGCGCCGTCTTTAATCATTGGCGAACCTCTTCAACTCCTCCTAGGTAACATTAGTTTTTTTTACTATTCCATTATCTTCATCACTCAACACCTTTTGAGAGAGAGATTATCACACTTATCTTCAAAGTTGTTCTTGAAGAGTTTTATGTTCACAGCAAGAAACGCACTTGTTAAAGGAGGCTGGTTAAACTTATCAGAGCTAGAAAAGGCGAGATAAGTTGAAAGGGAGAATCGCATTGCTGACGGTCTCTTAGTTTCCCAAGTGTGAAGTCTGGTGAACCAACCCAAGAAGCTGACCAAAGATCATCCTCTTCTAGAAATCCTAATCCCAAACAGTTATACAGACCAAGCCTCTCTCCTCTCCCCTCAGACTCTTCTGTTCATGAGTCTCATCCTTTTGTTGCCAAAGAAAAAGCGGTTTTTAGTGTTAGAAAATCTTCCTGTTTTTTAGCTATGGGTTCAGATGCTGAGAAATCCCCGGAGAAGTTAACCCCACGCCGTACAACTTGTCTAACTAAAGCTCAAACTTCTACTTCATTTCCAAAGCCCTCCGGCTCGGAGGCATCTAAAGCAGCCTCAAAAGATAAGCCCTCCAGATCGGAGACATTTGAAGAATCCACAAAGACTAAGTCCTCCGGATCCCAACCTCAACCGGACACCAGGCCTTTAGAAACAACAGCCGCTCATTCATCCAAACAGCCTTTAGTGCCAGAAGCTGATCCTCCACTATCCATGGGAGCTGATAAACCTTCCAAAAGTGATGGAAGAAGAAATGGAAGATAGTATCGAAGAGGCTCCCTTCGAAACTGAAGCATCAGGTCAAATCGGGGATGTTGCCTCTGATAGAAAGGCAAAAGGAAAAATCAAGGTTTGTTTGACTCATCCAGATCTCCCGACGTGCCTAGAGGGAAATGTAAGCCCTTGCTTTAAAAATTTCAATGTTTAATATCTGCTAGCTCTTCAAAACATCAACTATGTCTACACCCACACTCCTGAGTTGGGCCGGATCTTGATAAAATGGGGGATCCTAGAGTCAGTGAAGGTAAGGATACTTGTCCCTCCAGAGACTCCGATAGACTTTTAACTCAATGAGGTAGTCATCAAAACTTAGGTGCTAAACTGGGGACTTCGGTTCCCATTGGACCCAGAAATTGTTAGGTATTTCCACATGGTTAAGCTCTGCCCAAGCCAGCTAAGCCCAAACGCCTAGTTTTCTCTCCTTGCTTGCATACTGGCATCAGGGTTGTCCAAAATCCCTCTCACAATGGAGCAATTTGCCGCTGTGGCAAGTCTATACAAGAATCACCACATTCCTGTCTACCATCATAATATGGGGAACGATTTTAAGGTGGTAGACGACTTACTAGAGTCTGAGAAGAATTAGAGGACACAATTCTTGTTTATCAGTGGGTCATGGGAGAATGGTAGAACGATCAAGGCCAACACTAATCTGAGTATGTTAACTACCAATGGAAGAGTACTGGTAAGCTTTTTTATCTTTATTTTTCATATTCTTCCTTTTAACTCATAAGTATTACTCTCTTGATTTATTTGTCACTTGTTTTTCAGTTATGCCGAAGGAATTCACTAGACACCTAAAAGAGGGGAAACAACCTGTTCCAAACTTAATGTATGGGCTACGGAGCGTTGGGGAAATTCCTTCCACAATTTCTTTACTTCATGAAATCTTGTGAGGTCTCATCTGTGGAACACCACAGGTCGGAGGGACCTCACATGGGAAGAGCTAACTATGCCACCTCCTCTTGGTGTGATTCTCAATTGTACGGAGGCCAAAGATGGTAAATTTCCCTCACCTTTCAGGGCCAAAGCTCCAAACAAGATTAAAGGGAAGAAGAAGAAAACTACAGCAGAGCCGGTCCAAGTTATCACAGAGGGGACTGGTTCGGGGTACCAAGAGGGAATCGACGTTGCCTTGCTCAAAGTAGTAGAGGCTGAGACTGTTAGGGAGGTAGAAGAATCGCGAAACCCACCAAAGTCTCTAAAAAGGACCAGAAAAGAAGAGCAAGCAGTGACGAAAAGGCTGCTAAAAAAAGAATGAGGTCACCTTAGGAGAAAAAATAATTGTTCGTCCTTCGGAGTTTCTACCCCCACCAGCCCTTGTCGATCCCACTCTACAGGAGAAGATTCCAACAAGTCTGCAGTCCGGAGATGGTACTGGGGGAGGGATTTAATGAGTGGACATTAGTACCCTTTAAGACATGGATTTATACTTCAATGATTTTGAGAATGATGATTTTGCAGGTCCCTTCCGCCCTTCGAGCTCTGCTAACATGGTGACCTATAATGGTAAGTCTTTCTCCGTCTTCTGAGAACAAGATGTTGTGGCCCAGTCCCTTCTTGGTCAAATCCAGCCAGTGCTTGGCCTGGAGAGACAAATGAAGATTCAGACCACACTCATCAATACCCTCACTACTGAAAAAGATTCTATGTCAACAAATCTTCTCAATGCCAATAAGAGCATATAAGAACTAAAGAAAGAGATAGAAGCACTGAGGAAGGACAAGGAAGATCTAGCAACCAAGCTGGCCACTTCAGAGACTGCCAGTACTGAGCTCCAAACTAAGTGCTCTGGTTTGGAAAAAGATCTCACAACATTAAGGGAGGACCTGAAGACCAAAGATGGTATCATTCAAACCCTGTCCGGTGAGAAGAATTTCTTAGAAGGTACCGTGTCTAAGGTGACCAAGGAGAAAAAAGACTTGGTGAAGCAGCAGGAACAAACTATTCAGGAAAGCATTGATAAATATACCAACAAGGTGATAGACTCCTTAAAGACAAGATATGTTGAGGTTAAGTCTGACATAGTGCTGCTCTTCCATGAAACTTCTCTGAAAAGGACCCTTGGTCCCTTATGGAAATTTGTAGACTATGACGACATCCCATTTCACAATACGGCTGCATACCAGTGGAATAGATTCCACCATTGATGAAGAGGAAGGAACTGGTGAGAGTTCGAGTGCCAAACTCAAAATTCCCAAGAAAGGAGGTGACGAAGGAAAATCTGAAGGGATCAAGCCCTAAGGTCTAAACATCTTTTTGTTTTCTTACTTTTGTGAATGATTAAAGTCTATGGATGGCCAAGGCATATTTTGTAACATTATTTGGTTAGAGTCCAGATAAGTCCTGGAAATACTTAAAGTATTTGGATGGCCAATGCATGTTTTGTTCTTCCAATTCAGTTAAAGTCCGAAGAGGTTTATTTATCAAATATTTCTTTGTTTAACACTTTATTTCCCTTTAAGTTTAATGGCTAATGTTTAAATAGCACTAATTATTGTTTAAATACCCCTAGTTATTTTAGAAGCATTATAATGAGAGTGTTTAATATCTCTGATGATATGTGTTTAATGGTCATCACTCAACCAGGTTTATCTAAAGATCCAAAGTGTTTAACTAGTGATTTATACTTGAATTGAATTGTAACAAAACCACACCAGATATTTTAAGAAGGCATCATATTTTATTGAATGAAAAAACCGGACACCTCATTAAAACTTCCCCGCGCCACCAGGGTAGGAAAGAGTATGCCCTGTAATATTTACAATTGATATCTAACAAGTAAATATTTACACAGCTTTTATTCTAGATATAACCTGAGATGTTCAATATTCCATGGTGCTTGAAAACCCTCCCTTCTTTGTCCTGAAGCCTATATGTCCCAGGCTTAAGTTTTTCGGAGACCTCATAGGGGCCTTCCTAGTTTGAAGCCAGCATACCGAACTGCTTCTCCTTGGTGTGTAGGAAAACGTTTCTAAGAACTTTATCTCCCAGTTGAAAATCTCTTCTCTTGACTTTGGAAGCAAACCTACTCTTCATCAAACCTTGGTAGTGGGCTGTTCTCAAGTGATCTTTAACCCTTCTTTCTTCTATTAAGTCCAATTGATTCCTAATTGCTATCTCATTAGCTTGTTCGGAATAGTTATGGACCATGTATAATGGTAGGGTAGATTCAGTGGAGGTAATGAAATCCTTTTCCATACACCAAAGAAAAAAGAGATTCTTGTGTAGCAACCCGATGAGTAATTCGGTATGCCCATAATACTTCTTGCATATAGCTTGGCCACTTCCCTGCTGCACCCTCTAGGTTATTTTTTAATCCGGACATAATAGTCATGTTGGAAACTTCAACTTGTCTGTTCGCTGGTGAATAGAAGGGAGAAGACTAGTGCTGAATGCCTCTAGAGGCACAAAAACTTTCCATATCCTTGTTATGAAACTGGGGCCCGATATCTATGGTAATCTTCTTAGAAATCCCAAATCTGCAACATATATTGGAAAAAATGAATTTCATGACAATTTTTGAAGTGGTTCATGCCAAAGGAGCTGCCTCTATCCAGTTTGAGAAGTAATCAATAGCTACTATAATCGTCGTGCACCCTCCGGACGCCATTGGCAAAGGTCCAACTAAATCTAATCCCCAACGAGCAAAAGGTACTGGCTCATAAATTGACTCCAAAGGTACTGCTGGCACATGGATTTTGTTGCCATACCTTTGACATGGATCACACTTCTTCACCATTTCTTTAGCATCTGCCATTATGGATGACCAATAGTACCCAGCAAACAGTACTCTCCGAGTTAGTGCCCTGTAGCCACAATGAGCTGGCCCTTCACCATCGTGCAGTTCAGATAGAACAATTTGATATTCTTCAACCCTCAAACAACGTAGGAAAGGTCTACTGAAAGATTCTTTATAGAGAACTTCCCGTATGATAAAAAATCCACGAGCCCTGTGTTTAATTTTTTTTGTTATAGCTTTATCCGGAGGCAAAACCCCATCAGAAATGTATTGAAGAAGGGTAAATCTCCAATCTCTAGGTTGGACTACTTGTATACTCAAGGTTTCCTCCTTTTCCTTCTTCTGGCTTGACTGTATGGATGGACATTCATGTACATGAATCCAAAGAATCTGCCAGTGTATTTTCTGATCTAGAAATATGCTTATAACAAACACTTTTGAAATTGGCTACCACGTCTTTAAGGATGAGTAAGTATTTGCTCAGATGTTCGTTCTTGGCCTCAGATTGACCTTGAACATGGTGGATAAGAAGCTGAGAATCAGTCATCAACCTAACTCTTTTAGCCCCACATAGCTATAAACGCTTCATATTCATACTAATTGTTAGAGGCCCTGAACCCAAAGCACATAGCCTGGTACATTTTATCACCATACAAAGAGGTTGGGAAAATACCAGCTCCACAACCCATTATGCTTGATCCACCATTAGTCCGGACTACCCATTCTTTTTTGGTTTTCCCTTCTGAAACTTGTTTAGAACTCCTATCATGGTGGAATTCTACTAGGAAATCAGCAACAAATTGAGCTTTGATAGCAGTTCGTGAGGCGAAATCAATGTCATAATCACCCAACTCTACTGACCATTTGCTCATCCTGCTTGATATGTCTACTTTCTGAAGAATATTCTTCAATAGAAAAGAAGTTCAGACAATGATGGAATGAGACTGAAAATACAGCCTCATTTTTTTTGCAGCAATCATTAAGGCTAGTGCCAGCTTTTCAAGCTTCAGCTACCTCTTCTCAGCATCTATCAGGATTTTGCTGATGTAGTACATCGGACGAGGGTAATTATCCACCTCTCTTATCAATACTGCACTTATAGCGCATTCTGACACAACCAAGTATACATACAGTGTTTTTCCTTGTATGGGCTTGAAAAGAGTCTTTGGTGAGGACAAATGTTTCTTTATTTCATCAAAATCTTGGCTGCATTGTGGAGACCAATTAAAGTCCTTAGCACTCTTCAAGGTTTGGAAAAAACGGAGCACACTTATCTGAAGATCTTAAAATAAAATGATTCAAGGCAGCCAACCTTCCAGTAAGCCTCTCGACTTCTTTAATATTCCGGGGAGGATCCATTTCTAATAGGGAATTCAACTAATCCAGATCGGGTTGTATCCCTTTCTCACTTAATATATAACCCAAAAAATTTCCGGACCGAACCCCAAAGACACATTTTTCTGGATTCAGTTTTAAATTCACCCTTGTCAAATTGGCAAAAGTTTCTTGAAGGTCAGCTATATGTAAATCCTCCTCCAAGCTCTTAACCATCATATTATCGATGTACACCTCCATATTCTATCCAATCTGACTATGAAATGTTTTTATTACTAACCTCTGATAAGTAGCCCTAACATTTTTTAACCTAAAAGGCAACACCTTATAACAATGGAGACCCGTGTCTGTAACAAATGTAGTATGATCTTGGTCCTTCAAATCCACATGAATCTGGTTGTACCCAGAGAAGGCATCCATAAAGGACAACAACTTGTTGCCAGACGTTGAGTTCACCAACTGATCTATCTGGGGGACCAGATAGAGATCTTTTGGGAAAGCTCTGTTAAGGTCAGTAAAATCAATACACATACGCCACTTCCCGTGCTTTTTCTTGACCAACACTGGATTGGCAGTCCTTAAAGGATACTGAGACTCCTTTATGTGCCCCATCTTGGTAAGCCGGTCAACTTCTTGAACTATTACATCAACGTTTTCCTTAGAGAAGGCCCTCCTATACTGCATAACAGGGGAAACATCACTCTGAATCGATAATTTGTGAAAGATAACGCTTGTAGGCACTCTGGTTACATCACCATTGCACCAAGCAAAAACATGTTGATTGTCTGACAAAAAATACACCAATTTCTTTTTTAACTCTGGCGCCATCTTGGAGCCAACTTTAATACTTCTACCCTCTGCCAACGGGTGGGTTTCAGCTTCTTCCACCAGTATTATAACACTAGGGGCCTCTCTGGGGTCATTAACTATTAATATTCATTGATTCGAACTGCTCCCAAAGTTTTAGGAGCAAGTGCAGTTGCATAGAACTCCCTTGCTGAATACTTCGGACAACACCCACCTGTCATTGAACCGCATACTTTAAACACCGATAGACTGTTGAGGCCACATCATGCATTCTAGAGAGCCATGACCTCCCAAAGATTGCATTGTAACATGTGGGGCAGTCTACCACAACGAATAACACTCTGACCAGCTTTTTAAAAGGCCCCTTACCCAATAGCACCTCTTTCTCAAATTCCCCGATTACATCCGCAGAGCTCCCTGTGAAGCCCACAATGGTTCTGTTTGACCGTTGAATAACGGCTGAATTTTTCATCTGCTTGTAAGAACTTAAAAAAAGGATGTTTGCCGAACTGCCCGTGTCTATCAAAATTTGTCTGAAATCATTGCCCCAATAGATGCTCCTATCACCACAGCATCCTCATGAGGCCCAGCGATATTTTTTAAATCATCCTCATCAAAGACTATAAATGGAAAAGGGGTTTGGGATTAATAAGAAGACATGCCTCCTTCAAACTAAGTAGTTAGAGAGTGAACATGCCTCTTCCTTGATGGAGTGGGTGCTATCATGGTATCCCCTTCGAATATATTGAGTGACTCAAAGAAGCTAATGAGTCCAGACACCGTCTTAGTTTGTTTAGTTATGACCCCTCTTTTATTCCATGTTGGATCAGGATCCAGGTATTCCGAATCAATATCAAATCTTTGAAGGATCATCATTGCCCCTTCCGGAGCTGATGTTCCTGCATTGTTCGTAAGCCGAGTTCGAGGATCATTATCATGCTTGTTTCCAACTTACCTCTTTCAATGGGATTCTGTACTTCCTGCTTCAGAGCAATGCAGTCCTGGGTGATATGGCCAATATCATTGTGATATTGGCTAAAACAAGTATTTCGACTGTCTCTAGGAGACTGTAGTGCTGCTGGCTTCTGGAAATGGACTTCATCCCTGGTCTTGTCATAAATTGTGGCCACATTCTCTTTTTATTCTGCAAACCACTCCGGTTGAACCCAAAGACCTCTTTTACTCCTTGATTGTTGACTCTGAGATTTGTTTTGGTTGGATTGAGCCTGCTTAGCCCTGTTAGAACTTTTTCCGTTCTCCTTAGCCTTATACCCGGACTGGTTTTGGTTTTGAGCTGCTGGGGTGGACCTCACCTGACAATGCACCGTGGTTTTCTTGCTTTCATCCACGTTAATCTGCTTCCCCACCTGGTTTAGCAAGCCGCCCGAAGTCATGGCCTTTTTCCTGGTCACCGAATCAGCCAGATTCCCAGGTTTCAGTCTGCTAACCCATTCTTGGTATTTACGAACCGACTTATATAGTCCTTTAAGGACTAATTTGGCTCTTGGGCTCAATGGATAATAGTATCTCCATTGCCCTCCACCTCCTTACTTCCCACCAATTTCCTTCGGAAGGCAACCTAGAATGTATCAAAGTTTTTGATACACTTGTGGGGTAAACTATTGTACCACTTAAGAGCACTTCTCATAAAATAATGGGAGAAGGCTCTACCCAAACGTTTTTCGTCATCATCAAAATTCATCATGAAGTTCTTAAACTGCTCCAGATGATTGTCCGGATCCTTACTCTCATCATACTTCTCTATTTTGGAACTGTCAAACCTTTTGGGTAGGTTTCCAGACAGTATTTTGGCAGACAATAGCGACTGTCTCCGATTCCTTTTATGAAGGAAGATTGTGTCTTCATTAGGTGTTGCAAAGATATCTGGTTTGGTCTGAAAAGCAAAAGGATCAATCAACGACTGATCCACATGCTTGGGACTGTGGCTATGAGATGACCCTTTGCTCGATGCCTTTTAAGTCTCCCATGCCTATCTTTCTTTCTTGAATATTTTTTAACTATTTTTTGTTTCATCATGGACCTCCCTTCATCATTGCTCGATGACAAAGACTCCTTAAGCTCAGCCTCGTTCGAAGAGCTGCTAGAGGACTCAAAATCTGAACTTTCAACCGGCTTGGACCGGTGAGTCTTTTTATAACTGACATGGTTTTTCTTTTAACTCAAATGAGTCTTTGTTGACGGATCATTTTCCCTAGGTTTTCCAGTATGATGGATGGCTGACGCCCTCAACGCCTTTAATTCTGCTTTAACTTGTCTTGCTCTTCGATGGTGTATTCTTTTTTCCCCAACTACCTCCACCACAGGTGGTGAATTTGCTTGCTCGTTCAGATCCTTCCGAATAGGTATTTTCTACCGGTTTGAATGAAAGATTCAGGCACCGTCGCCTCCCACCGTGGTCGCCAATTTTGTTTGGTTTATTTTGGCGCGGGGTAATTTTGTAAAGTGTTTTGCAAAGTATTTTGAGTATTAAGTGTTTGGTGTAAAGTAGTGAGAGATTTGAGCGGCCTGGTTGTATTAAATGTTCATTACTTTCATTAATGAAAGTAGTTGGGGTATTTATACCCTTAATTAAGGACCCATGGGCTTACGGGTCAAGTTATGGAACCGGGCCAAGTTTAAGGACTCAATAATCTTTTAAGCTAACTAGTACATAGCTTAGTCAAAAGGTGTCTAGGTGTTTCCTTACTTTTGTCCTGTCCGGATAGTTCAGTGGTAAGTTTATGTCTGAATTGCCCTTGTCCGGATAACACAGTGAGATGTGAGTGGATAATCCAAACTCATCACCCATAGCAACATATAAGTTTTGATCTGTTATGTTAACATACTATTTGGACATATTTCTCTCGTACCATAAGTTGTCATCCCTCACATATCGAGGACCACTATTCTTTTTTATCTATACTCTTTGCGTGATTTTCGATACCGACTTGCTTCTCTCTTTGAAAAATTCTGATATCTCAATTTTTTAAACAAATCACCCTCAAGGTTTGAGCTGGAAAATTCACTATCACTGTATGAAATGTATCGATGCTTATCATTATTTTCCTTCCGCAAAGAATGATGTTTTTTATCAAATTGGAAGTGTGCCTTCCTACGAGCACTTCGAACCCGATAAGCTGTCTAAGACTCATCAGATTGATTTTCCAATTCATATTTCTCCTCTACTTGTCGTACTTCGGATTTCAATATACCTGATCAAATTTGTTGTTTTCTTCGAATATACTCATTATTTCGAGTAATTATCTTTTCCAACAAATGATTTATTCGATTTTCAATGTCCATATGATCACAGCGTTCTAGAACTTGACTATTGCCTCGACTTTCTCCCTTATGCAAATCAGATTTGATCACCTCAATTACCTCAGTTCCAATTTATGGCTCCATTACAATCTTAATCTAGTTGTAAAGTCTCTAATTTTTTGTTTTAGATTCGTAAAATAGTTACCTTTGTTTTCTCCCAATGTGGTCGCCAATGTTAAGTGTAAGATTTTCAATATTGTAATCAAGCAATTCGTGTAATTTTAGAAAGAGAAAATGAATAGTTAAGTTTTAGAGAAATAGTAAATTAATAACAAATACTTCTCATAAAATGAATATCTCGTCCTTTTATTTAACGAGCTTATGTTCTATTTATAGGACATGTGGGCGCTTGACAAAGTTAGTTACACAATTGGGTTAATTGCATCATGCCCCCTTACATTTATTTTCAACATGA
Organism: Limnanthes douglasii subsp. nivea; assembly: GCA_036936605.1. NCBI lineage: Eukaryota > Viridiplantae > Streptophyta > Magnoliopsida > Brassicales > Limnanthaceae > Limnanthes > Limnanthes douglasii. The sequence goes on from JAUPFV010000168.1 coordinate 39,093, forward strand.
ATTTCATCATGATAACTTTGTAATACTATTTACAATATGCTTTTTCTCTAATTATTTTAGGTCCTAATAATTTATATCCTTGTCATGTATGATCTAAGAATTGTTTGTCTTTGGTTTTGATGATTTGTACATCTTTTATGCAATAAAAATACAATTTGTAATATAAGATCTACTTGTGTACTTGTTTGAAGATTTTTAGTGAATTTTCTTCTTCTTTGCAACTTAATTGTACGTATTCACGCAACCAAACGAAAGTCGGTTTTCCTACCAACTTTTTATTATCTTTTTGAAGCATAAAAAAACTTTTTTGCAACCCCAATGTACTTTTTTACACACCCAACAAACATTTAGTTTCAATACAAATCTACATGTATTTTAACTAATGTAGATAACAAATAGATAATAAAAAATAAGTCTTATCCATACAATCAATTCCATATGCATTTTAGCTCATTATAATAAATAAAATATCTTTATAAAGAATTAAACAAATGGAAGAATGAATGTAAACAGGTAACTTTAGTTTTTTTCTCAACCAAAAAAATAATTACGCAACCAATTTACTTATAATTAAGCAACTACGTTACTCACAATTACACAACCATGATAAACATATTTAATAACGTAGTTTCACAATAGGATTGCACGCAATTACACAACCACAGTTTGATGAACCTTTATTTCTTTTTATTTTACAGTCAGAAGATATGGATCTAGACAAAGACATCAGTATATGAACTAAAGAATTGGAAATAAAAACCAATGACCATACGAAAGAAGCAAAAGAATCAAATGTTATTCTTAAAGATCATGTTGAAAAAATGAAAAAATGGAAAATCAATATATTTTAACAACCATTTGCAAGGACATCTTGCGCCAAACAGAAGAATATCTTGCATCAAGCAAAAAAGTATAAATATTGGTTTATATCTTAACTATGTTTTTTTAAAATTTGTATGTCTATAGACAAAACTTTTTTTGTTTAGAGTATTAATTTTCTTTTATTGTTTATTTATATATTGTTATTTCATAAATACAACCAATTATAACGTAATTACGCAACCAACTAAACAATAATTTTGAACCCCAATTATAATTGTATAATTTCATAATAAATGTCTATTTACGCAACCAAATACAGAACCAATTAAAATATATTTACGCAACCAATTAAAACGTAGCTCTTTCATAATAGTTTTCCTTTATGAAACCCACTATAACGTAATTACGCATCCAACTAGCAATGGTTACTTTTGTTGAGTTTGATTACTTGAACTGCCTTAGTTAATCAAGAGAAGTCGGATTTATGAAAGAGAAATAGATTTTAAAGAGAGAAAATCAGAGTGCTCAAATGATCGAACTCAAAAAGTCAACCCTATTGTTAGATTTGTCTAAGCCTTTATATATAGGCGTAAGGACTTAACTCATAACTGAATTCGGTTACAAAAAATAACTAATTACATGTTAGTCCTTAATCAAAATAAATAATCTTTAATTCCTCCTCTAACTTTACAATCTATCACAAGAAGTTTTATTCCTTATATTTCAGTCGTCTAAGTTTCATTTCCTTATCAGAAATGAATGAGAACTAACTAGCTACGAACATAAGTGAAGATAATCTACTTATCCAAAATTCAAATCGCTTTGAATATGTTGTGATACTATGATTTATGTCAAGTGCATCAAAATACCTTAATAGGGGATCACTTCCTTTCATCAGTATTTGAAGCATAAGCTAACACTCTAGATGCCAAGTTTATTGCTCAGCAAATGATGACACCCTAAGAAATAGGTGTGCCACTAGGCTTATAACGTGACATGCGTTACACCCTCACCTATATAACTGCTTCCAATTCTGCCCAATCATTATCCACCTTTTCTACTTCTCAAAACTTCTTTTCTCCTCTTATAAATAAACAAATCTTACTTGAAACAATCTGAAGCAACCCCTTCCTCAACCAATCTTCCAAAAACTTGTCCCCCTCGAACTCATTGAAAACAGACTTTCATAGCTGTGGGAGATGATGCCGATGTTACTTCGTATCCATCAACCATTTCTCCTCCCCCGAGGGAGATTGTTGAAATAGCTATATCACCTCAACAAAATCCCTCGAACGATCCTCCTTAACTGATGGACGAGGCATCTGAAGGAGAAGTCGACTCTGAAGCTACTCAGTCAAATAACAAGTCTGATACAGAGGAAGAAGCTTTAAAGGAATCGGAGAATGTTACACACAAAAAAGCCCGTATATCGAGAGAAAAGAAAGCTTTCATCACAATATCCAAGGAGGAGTATGCATCAATAGGTGAAAATTTGAGATCTCTTGATGCGAACTATATAGTGGCTCTTAAAAACGTTCCATGTACATATTACGAAGAGATCCAAGCAAGTGATCTAAAGAAATAGTGGGGAATATGAGAGAATATTACTTTTCGTCTTCCCAAAAGAGAAACACCCCTAGTTTATGAAAAAGACGTACTGGTTGTTTACCCTTAGATCATCAACTGCGGTCATCGATTTCCACTGGACCCCATGATAGTGGACAAATTCGACCTTTTGAATCTGTGTCCAATCCAAGTGACACAAAATCAGTAGTTCACGCTGCTTTCTATAATCATGGTTTCCCACTTGTCCAAAATTCTAATCTGCATTGAGGATTTCATATCCCTAACCAAATTGCCAAAGGGACTAGTGCTTCCGTTTTACTATTTCACGTTGGATGATGACTTAAAATAATCGATGATCTATTGAAACAGACAAATTTTGGAAGCATAAATTTGTCTTCATTTCAGAAGCGTAGGATAATAGTAGAGCTATATTCGAAGCCAACCCATAAAGATTGAGCCTCATTTGGAGGAGTAATCATAAGTTTTTTAATATTATTTCTCTAAATTATATTTTCAACTGATGTTATCCTTATTTGCTATCAACTTCTATATTTTTAACAAAACTTTTATGGCGTTGTGCAATTTGTCAAGAAAAAGCAAATGAATCCTTCATTAAGCTTGCTACTTGGGTTGAAAAGAAGTGGAATAATGCTTTCCATACATCCTTCGAACCTATCAACTTCCTTAACAGTTCACTTATTCCCTATCACATTTGGAGCTTTTCTTCCTCAAAATTTTATGGAGCCACCCAACCCTATACATACTGTCAGAAGATTGGTCTATCCTGACTGCAAAGTGTTCATGCCAATCTGCAGTAGCTCAGACAACCATATCCCCCAAAAGAAGAAGCCAAAAAAATAAAAAGGCAGCTAGAAGATGAAAACGAAAGAAAACACTCTCTCCACTATCGAAGAAGGAATAGAAGATGAACCTTCTTCAAAAAAGAAAGACACCACTAAGATAAGTCCCCAAAAGAAAGGGAAAAAGAAGGCTGTGAAAATTATCGAAGAAATATTGTCCGATGACAATAAAGTTGTAGTTGCATAGAATCAACAAAGTCATCCAAAGGAAAATAAAGTAAATATTGAAGATGCTACCAATCAGCATAGAGAAACTATTGATGTAGAAGATAACCAAGGCGATGATCACTTCGATCCTGACAACTTTATAAACTTCGACGAATCGTAAGAGCTTGCTGGAGAAGAAAATCTCATCATTCAAGAGATCCAAGATCATCTGCATAATCTTGGTAGAAGGTTTGCAATTACTACCTCTGAAGCCGCTTCACCTTAGGTTATTGTTCCTACAACCTCGTTAGCTCTTATTCCTCGACCTACCCCAATGGTCTTTCCTCCCGATGAGCCTTCCGAAGAAGTCCTAGCTGCTCTTCAACCTTTTACCGATCTTGACTCTACAACAAAAAAACTTACTCAAGAAATCGAAGTCTTTCAAAATCAATTGAAACATTTGGCAAAAACGATTGTTCGCTATAAAGATGTTGTTGAAACTGAGAAAAAGATGAATGATATGTTTTGTGACCTCATAAAAGCTCAGTTTCATGGATTTTAAATGGCAAGATCTGAATTTCTTAGAGGACTCATTCAGGTTAAAATATATCTCTAAGAAAAGCATCGAATTGAGAAACAAGATCTCAAAACTTCGTACCAGGAAGAAATAGATCCACTCAAGACTAAACATCTTGAAGAATTAGTTGTTGAGAAGGAAAAACTTGATGACTTTCAAACTTCTCTTGTCAATAGTGAAGCTTGAAAAGAAAACATTAACCGGTTAGATGACCACCCTCAAAACTTAATTCGATAAAGATAAGCAACTTTCCCTCGTTGCTTCTGAGGATGAGTGTGCAAACGATATGTTGTCAGCTATCAATAATGGCAAAGAACAAAAAGTCATCACACTCATTCGAGAAATTCATGCCACGTATCCTAAAATAGATCTCTCGTGATTTCGGAGTGAAATTCCCGTCGAACGACCCTAACGAAACTTTCGATCATATTCCAAGTTCATCATCCGAAGATGAAGAATCTAAAGAGAGCTCTGAGGACGAGTAATTTTACTATCTTTTGGTTTTTTGTACCTGTCACATCATCAATATAAGTTTTTGTGACCATCAAATTAATTTGAATGACAAAGGTCTTTGTTTATGCTTCATTTCTTATCTTAAGTTATGTTCATATTCGATTATTATTTGTATTAGTTATTCGAGATAAAAACATAATATAGTACTTTAAACAATCATTACAATATGCAACACCTCGAATATTATAGTCTGTTTAATTAACGTAACAATTCGAACATTATAGAGTGTTTAATGAAAGTAACACTTCGAACATCATAAAGTGTTTAATAAACGTAATGCTTCAAACATCATAGAGTGTTTAATGACCATACCACTTCGAACATGGTTATTTCTTCAAAAAGTGTATTCAACACTTTGAAATATTCTACTCTTGGTCAACCTCAAAGATGATCAGTCTTTTATCGGTTACCAAAATATTTTAAATAAGCACTTATAAACAATCATTGGCCAAAAATTCATTTTATTAATAACTTTGAATATGTACATAACACATCGTTAAAACCTCACATGATACGAAAAAGTGTGCTAATCAATAAAAAACAATTTCAAAATACAACATAGTCATTTCCAGAATAATTTTAGATGTTGTATATTCCATGGATGTTGACGCATCCTCCTTTGACTATCATAAAGGCGATAAGAACACGACTTTATCCTTTCAACAACCATATAAGCTCCTTCCCAATTTGCGGCCATCTTACCGAGACTCTTTTCCTTGGTATGTAGGAATACCTTTCATAAAACTTTATCACCTATCTTAAATTCCCTCATTTTCACCCTCAAATTATATCTATTCCTCATAAGAGTTTGATCATAAATTACATTTAAATGAGCTCGAACTCTTTTCTCATCAATCAAATACAAACTCGCTCTTTTAGCTTCGTCATTCAAGTCTTAAAAATATTGAGTTATTCTAAAAGATGACAAAATAGATTCCACAGGGCTAACAGCATCCATTCCATACACTAAAGAAAAATAAGTCTCTTTAGTAGCCTCCATAGGAGTCGTTTGATAAGCCCAAAGTACCTCTTGTAAATTATTAGGCCACTTTACTGTTGATCGTGTTAAAATTCTTCTTCAAACCTTCCAAAATAGAATTGCTTGTCACCTTTACTTGTTCATTTTCTTGGGGATAAAAAAGTGTAAAAAAATCATTGGTTGACTCCCTTCAAAGCACATAACTAAGCCTTTTCTTTATTATTAAATTGAGGACCATTTTCTGTAGTAATTCTTTGAGGCACTCTAAAACGACAGCAAATACCGTTCACTGCTGCCCCTCAAACCTTAATTGATTCTTCAACCTTAATTTGGTCTTCAACTTGAGCCATTAAAGCCCCAAGAATTAAGGCTCTTCTCTACGTTGTTTCATTAGCCATATCTCTTGGCAGTAATCCTTGGTGAAAAGCTGTTATCGCCACCAGTTCTTCACAAATATCCAGACTTGTTTTTGTCAAGACAAAGCGCTTCGTATAATCTTTCAACTTTTCTCCAACTGCTTGCTTGCATTGGATGATTGTATCCCCATTTGCCCTTATTTCCTTACTTCCAACGAACTATCTTCATAAAGCGGTATAAAAGTCTTTAAAGTTCGAAATGGATCCCCTCAGAATACGGTTATACCACACACTAGCCTCTCTTCGTCCTAAAAGATCATCATATAATTTTTGAATTGCTCGATGTGATCATCTGGATCTTGCATCCTATCGAACTTTTCAACTTTTAAAAGTTGACAATCAGTGCAAGATAGATCAGATTGACCACCAACATTATTTTGGCCATTCATTTTCCTTACCATGGATTTCGACCTTGCCATTTGAATATCTTGCTCTATTTGATCGTATTTCTCGTTCAGAGCATTTATCTTATCCAGAAGGTTATTCATTCGCAACTCAATCTCAGACTGAGTCTAGTGAATCGGAGTAGACCCATCTTGTCTGTCATATATCCTTTGTAAATATTTTTCAGCGTTTTGACAGCTGATCAAACCAACAGGTCATTTTTTGGATTCATTGCAAATCTTTAAGATTGTTTTTCAAGTTCAATAAAATTCAAATTAGCAAAGTAGACACCAATTGTTGATCGGTCACTAAAAGAGTTGCCAATTTGGTGAGTTTTATTACTTGAATTTCCTTAGTTAATCAAGAGAAGTCGGATTTTAGAGAGAGAAAATCGGAGTGCTCAAATGATGTAACTCAGAAAGCCAACCCCCTTATTACATCTGCCTTGGCCTTTATATAAAGGAGCAAGGACTTAACTCATAACTGAATTCGGTTACAAAAAAGGCTAATTACATATTAGTCCCTAATCAAAATACATAATATTTAATTCCACATCTAACTTTACAATCTATCACAAGAAGTTTTATTCCTTACATTTCAGTCCTCTAAGTTCCATTTCCTTATCAACTTTCATACTAAAATGTCTAATTCTGAATTGTTTAACATATAATCATAAAAATGGAAAAAATAGCGTATCAAATTAAAGAAAAAAATACATTTTTTGTATATATTTTTAAATGTTCTTTTATTATGACTATGTTTGTTTACAACGTTGGAACATTAATTTATGAAATAAATCTTCACATTAGGATAGAATATATTTATTCCTTATTCAGTAGTCATTTTCAAGATAGTGGAAGAATAGTAGGAGATGGATTTGATCAGAAAGCTTCACTAAAAATAGTTAAAGTTAGTATGCCCTGGGAATACGTTTCCTTATAAGAACTTGAATTGTAATATGACTCCTCATATATTAAAGAATTCACGTGAATACTAAATATAGCAAACATAAGCATGTGAACTATGGAAACATGCAATTTTCCAACTACCACAAGAACATTTATTGTTCAAAAGATCAACAACCATAACTGGTTTCGATTGAACTTTAAACGCTACGTTGATAGACAATCAAACAATCCACGTATAATATTCTTCCATGTTATTTTTAATCTTATTCTAAATATTAGGAAAATTTTCGTTATTCTAACGTAAACAATCAAAATGATACTTTGAAATCTGGGTCATAAGTATAAACCTAATTTTATCCAATAATTCTGAAATAGGCAGGCTACAGATTTATTTGATTTGATTATCAAAAGACTTAGTTGGACTGGAAGCCATAAAACCATAACATTTACCTATAAAGTACGCGCAAACGTAATTTTCAAGAGGGAGGTTTTTCATGAAGGTAAGTGTTTTTTTACCACCATATCGAATAAACTTTCAGTGGATACACAAGCATATTTTTTCAAAATCTTAACCAACTTCTTCCTTAGATCTTTTGGTGAATGTCTCAACACATGCTTCAGATTTCCGATAAAATAATATGAATGGTAGCAATCATGGAAAAAAATTGACACAACATATCATAATAACAAATCGGAAGTATGATCGTACTAAAACAGTCCAAATGGTTATAAATACTTTTTCAAATCCTGAATTGTTATTGGTAAATAGTTTTGATTCCCAATTATTATTATTAGTATCTTATTCAAAAATAAATATTAAAAATAATATTTTTGTATAATTTTAGCCACCCGTACACTATTTATCAAAAAGAAAAACTATATCCTTTGATCTTTTTTATTTTCTCAAATTTCACAAGTATTTTTCACTTTGTTGTTTTCTTCATCAAGGAAAATTCAAATATATCTTTATAATTTTTTTATGATTTAAATAAAAACAACACCTACATCCAAGGGCTGGTCTTCAAATTAGGTGTTTATTTATAAAAAACACCTAATTCTAAAACCAACCTTCAGAATTACTTGTTTTTTTAAAAAACAAAATGTGTAGTTTCGTGTTTTTTTAAAACGTTTTTGAAAATCAAATATTTGAGCTTTAATGAATCTAATACTTAAACTCAAAATTAATAGGTCTTGTTAATGGTTTGGATGATATTTTTCAGGTGTTAGATTCATTGTTTTATTCTTCTATTAATTTAATATTGTTTGATTTAGGTTCTGAACTTTTTTAATTTTTTGGATTTTAATTTTAAAAATTTATAAATATAATTTGAGTTGAATATTAAAAAATTAAGTGTTTGTAGAAAATAAAGATAAAATAAAAAGAACGTTAGAATGTATATTAGGTTATATATAAGAAATATTATGTAGTTGTAAAAACTAAAAGTAAAATAACATAAAAATATAAATGGTAAGTTTAATTAATTAATAATAATAATCTATATACTCTAGAGATAACATTCACCCTACTTTAGCCATATCCCTTTATAAGAAATCTAAAACATGGAATCGTATCATTAGTGCTAGAGAGAAGGTAGAGGAACATATCTTTTGGTTGCCTGGTCATGGGAATATGAGTTTCTGGTATGATAGATGGTGTTCAGATAAACCTTTCATCAAAATAACTGACAACAACAATAGAAGATTGTTGTGGGATAGTGGAAATGAAATTGTAAAAGACTTCTGGTTAGATGGTTCTTGGGATATTGACAGACTCAGCACAAGGGTTACTTCAACAGAGATTAACAAAATCAAGGAGATTAGACTTTCTGATAAGAAGGATATGTTGCTTTGGTCTCTTTCAAAAGATGGTAAGTTCATCAACATAGACACATTGAACCATATCAGATGCAAAGGTAATGTTACAAAAATTTACGCTAAGACATGGAATGAAGTTACTCCTAAAAAATGTTCGTTTTTATTATGGAGAGTCCTCCATAAATGGATTCCTACTGATGAAGTTATGCAGAATAAAAACTTTCATCTTGCTTCTAAGTGTGTTCACTGTAACAATATCAAAACTACTCACCATGCTATGGTGCAATGCCATCAAGCCTGCTCTATCTGGATTCACTTCAGTGTCATTTTTAAAATCCAGATTCATCCCTATATGACAATTGCGCACATCATCATGAAATGGTACTGGGCTTCCCAAAGGAGCTGCGACATCTTCAATATCCTTCCTGCAATCATAACATGGTCGATCTGGTGAGGGCGAAACAAAAAGAAAATCAACAATGAAAACACCAGCTCTGCTACTATAATCAGGCACATTCTTTACATCTTATCCAGTCTTGATTATGCTAAGATTTTGAATAAGAAACATTGGGGAAGATCTGTGAGGGAAGCTGCTAATCTAGGATGCGTAAATCAAATGAAAAGCTCGATTAAGCCGTTGTTCCTAAAATGGAAAAATTCAAAGCAAGGCAAATACAAGATAAATATTGACGGAGCTTGTACCTTTAACTGTGAATCTAGAGGTTGAGGTCTTATCAGAGATAACAATGGCAGCATTATCATGTGTATAGGCAGATTGTATGGTAAAGGCTTTCCTCTAATAGCTGCGTGTAGAGCTCTTTTTGATGGCTTGTGTTTGTGCAATAGTCTTGGATTGAAGAAGGTTGATGTGGATATCGATTCGTTGATTCTTGTTAATCTTTTGTTATATGGTAATTCCACTTGGTATCTAGATCCAATAATAAGATGTTGTAGAAATCTTATCAAGTCTAATATGGTTATCAGTCATGTATATCGTGAGCAAAATCTTGGGGCTGATTGAATTGCTAAGGAAACTTTGAAGACTCAATCAAATATGGATTTCAATGGGATAAATAATCCTTCAAAATTAAAGGGCATTGCTCTCCTGGAAAGCTTCAATTTGGGTTATTTGTGTCTAACAAATTATGGTTCTTCTGAATTTGGGGATTAAGGGTTGATTGGTGAAGATGACTAACGGCTAGTTTTCAATTTTATGTAATATTGTCCAAAAGGCTTGTACTTCTCTTTTAATTCAATTCAAGCTCTTTATTAAAAAAAATAGGAAAAGACAGCATCCAAGTTATTTTATATAGGACACATCTAGATGGTTCACTTGAAACTATAAAAACTGGAACCGTGAGTTACAATATGATTTTCAAGAGTTTCTTTGTGAAATAAATCTAACTGGAACCGTAAGTTATTATTGAAAAAATTAATAATAATAATAATAATAATAAATAATCTTATAGAAATCTACATCAAATCGTACATTATAACCAGCGCGACTCCATTGTGGCCCTTTAAGTAAAAAAATCAATTGGTTAATCAGTCAAACTCGGATTTCTTTCGAAACATGCTCAGACACCATCTAGGAACATAAACATTAATGTAAAAATTTACTTAATATTGACCAATGACAAAAGGAATAAACAAGCCTCGTCGAAACCATCCGCTAAAAGATATTGTTCTAATTGATTTTGGTAGTATTTCGTTTTTTTTTAAAAGTCATGGCACAGAAAATCGATAAATGCAAATAATAAAAGGTAAAGTACCATTTAAGTTCCAATATCGAAAGTATTATCCACTTAAGAACCATATTTTCATATATCTCCAACAAAAATTCGGTTTTGTGAAATATTTACTATCTAAGATCCGTTAATATCTTTTATATCTCTATTTACTTATATAAAAGCTTTGACATTCATATTTGAGTATTTTTCTCTCTAATGTTTTTCTACGTGACTTTAACAATTCACTACTATCATAGGTAATTCTCCATTCTTAATATTTCTTGTGTTTTTATTGTTTTTTGTTGATTTTGATTCTGTTACGTTAATTTCGGAGTTAGTTTTATTGTTAAATTCGAGTTTTAGTAAAATTTGTTACTCGAGTTTAGATTTCTCTGTATTAGGTTTAGTTGATCTGTTTTTTTTTTGTGTGTTTTTAGTATTCATCTGTTATTTTACGTTGTTAATGCAGTATATTTGTGATATTAGCATTAGTTTTCGTTGATTTTGAGTCTGTGTTCCAATTTTATAAGTTTTTATAAGTTTTTAGTTTGCGCGTAACTGTTCTGTGTTCCTACGAAAGAGATGCGAAACGTTTGTTATGAACTTAGTGATAGTTGCGAAACGCGTAGGTTTTTTTTGGAACTTGTGATGAAACATGTCTTTTTAGTAGATTCGAAACGTTAATGTTTTTATTTATGAAGATGCAAAACATCAATGTTCTTGATTGAGAAGATGTGAAACATTTTTAGAGATACATGCGGAACCCATGTATTGTTTAGTAATAATAAATATGAAACCTTTGTCTAATCCAGGTACGCGATGTCTAGTAGTAGGATGTGCATCTTTAAACTAAATGGGGAGCTTGCAATTTGTGACCTTGGTTTGTTTTCTAGAGTTTGAAGATATTGTTAAATTGTTTTAAGTAGATATGATACGTTGGTTCGGGGTAAATTAAAATTAAGATACTCTTGTGGTGATCTAGAAAATGTTATCTTAGGTTGTGATGGTGATTTAATTGCTTTGGTATCATTTGTTGATAGTTTGGGTGTTTCAAGTGTTACGATTAAAGTTGAAGGTGATGTTGTTGTTGGTGATAATATTCGAGAAACTGCTGAAAGTATAGTTGAAGTTTCAAATGAAAATTTTGTTTGTGGAGAAACTGATAAAACTTCTGATGTTAATGTTATTAGTCGCATGCACAAAGCACTTGCTACTGTTGGTTGGGTTAATGAAATTAGTGGTGTTAGACAGATGTTTCAAGATGGAGCAGTAGGTTTAAGATTAGCGGTTAGTCGGTTGGCTTTACAAAAAGGTTTTTCTTTTAAATATTTGCATAACAATAAACAAAGAGTACCTGTTTATTGTATGAAAAAAGATTCAAATAGTTGGCCTTGGAGACTTTATGCTAACAAGAGAGGTCTACTGGTTTTTATTATTATTAAGAAGTATGTCGAAACTCATACATGTGGGATTGATTTTAGCAAAGAAAATAACAGGCAGTTTTCATCTGATTTGATTGGAAATGAAATACGTGATTGTGTGAGGAGGAGAGTTGATGTTACAGCTACAAGCATGTAATCATTTTTTAAAAATAATTACGGTTTAGATGATTCTTATCGTATTCATGGCTTGCTCTAGAAAAATCTAGGAGGGTTGTATATGGAGATAGTTCAACTTTTTATTAACTTCTTAAGAATTATTTTAAAACATTGAAGGTTCTTGATATCAGCAGTGATTAAATATTGAAGTATTCTTTGGAAACCAATGTGTTCAAGCGATGTTTCGTAGCATTTGGGTCTTCCCTCTATGGTTTCAATTTGTGTCGTCAAGTTTTATTTGTTGATCATACTTTTTTAACGGGAAAATATAATGGAGTTTTGCTATCTATTATAACCAAAGATGGTAACAATGGTAAGTTTTGTTTATATTGGAATAGATGTTATCTTTTAACTATGTTATATATGAATTTGCGAAAAACAGGATTGGAGATGAATAACAAATAGATAGATGCGAAACGTTCTGAATAAATAACTTGATAGATGCGACATATGTAATTTATGATTAACGTGATAGATACGAAACACCTATAGTATATGATTAACGAGATAGATGCAAAATATATCTATATTTGTAAGCGATAGTTGCGAAACCTCTTATAATGAGTCATTTATACTATTATTTGTTCTATATATTGGTTGCATATATTTTCCCTGTTGCATTTAGTATTTTTTTGTCTGAAGATACTGAGAATAGGGTATGATTTTTCGAGATGTTTAAACCTCATTTTTTGGATCGCGAAATCATACTTATTAGTGATCGTGATTTAGGTATTGTTACTGCTGTATCTGCTATATTTCCAAATTTCCATCATGGATATTGTCTTTATCATCTTATGAATAATTTAAGGAATTGTTTAAGGGCTACACCGGCAACATTTAAGGATACTATGGTAAAACTGTTTAAAAGATGTGCATATGCTTCTAATCAGAATTTGTTTAATCAATATATGGATGATTTACTTTAGCAGGGAGGTGAGAAGGTTGGTAGTTTTTTCAAAAAATTATCTCCTGAGAAATATGCTTGTGCTTTTTCCTAAGACAAGAGGTATGGTTCTATGACATCTACTCCGGCTGAATATTATAACAATATAGTAAAATAATTTTTTGGATCGCCTATACTAGAGTTAATTAATAGGATTAGAGTTTTAGAAATGAGTCAAATTTCGAGACGATTTGGTGATGCTGAACGTTGGACTAGTGATTTGTATCCTGATTTTGATCAAAAGTTTAAAGCTAATGTGGAAGAAGGTCGTCCATAGATAGTTCATTCGTCTACTCCTCTTTTGCATGAAGTGTTTTGTGATCCTGTTATGGTTGTTGATCTTAGTGTACGTTGTTGTTCTTGTGGTTTGTGGCAACATCAGTGTTTCCCTTGTTCTCATGTTGTAGCTGTGATATTTTATATAGATGCAGATCCTATGGAATATGTTGAGTCATGATATTTTGTAAGCTCGTATAAGGAAACATATTCATATGGTATAACTGTATTTACTACTTTTGGTCAATGATCTACTTCAACAACTTCCCCAGATTTACTTCCTCCAGTTTTAAAAAGGAGAGTCGGACGACCTAAGAAGAAAAGAATTCCATCTAGAGGAGAATTAAGTATTCGTAAGATAACGTGTTCTTGTTGTCGTATATCTAGTCATAATAGACGAACATGTGTAGACATTTTGTAAGATGAATGTAATTTTTTATACTTTTAGTTTTTTTTTAGTTATGTTTGTCATAATGAGAATAGATTGGGAACATTTCAATGGATGGTAGATGCAAAACATTTTGTTATATATCGACTTGATGGATGTGAAACGTGTAATAACCAACATGATGGACTGTGATAGATGCGAGACACGTTTTACAAGATTTACTGAAGTGGATGCCAAACGTTTGATACATGCGAAATAGCTTACACACAAATACACTGATCTAATAGTTGCGGAACCTTGGATAATTAAATACATTATACTGTGATAGTTGTGATACGTTGGATTTAAGTACTTTTTTTTGCAGTTTCTAAACTTTGGATAATTAAATAGAGTATTCTTCGTCGTCTTCAGAGTCATCTTCGTCTTCATATTCTTCGTCTTCTTCGTCTTTAGTGTATTCATCCTCTTCCATCTGGTCCCTTTTCCTCTTTTTTTAAGAGGACAGAAATAGGATCCTCATATAGCTCCTCTTTATCTTCATAATAAACATCTTCAAAAAAAGAATCGAAACTTTCATCAGAAATATCGTTTGAAAATTCGTTTATCGTTGTATGTTTCAACTCTTCTCTGGCCTCAGGGGAAGGAGTGGGAGAATTGACAACGTTATAACAAGGACTATCATCTGAAGAATAGTTAAAATATGGTATTTTTTCAAAGCAAGTTTTGAAGAAGTGAAAAGTTTAGAAGATTTTCACTCAGAATCAATTGAACTTTTGTGTTTGAGAACTGAAAGAATGAATTGATATTTTATAGAGGTAGCTAAAATGTTATTAGAAAGTGAAGTTTAAAGATTAAACAGTAATAATATATTGGTTGATACTGTTTAGATTTGTAATTAATGCAATGTAAGAATGGGTATATATTAGTTGTCAAGTCATGTAAGTAAATATCAAAATCAAACTAAAGCTACTAGTTTGATTTTTTATTTTTGAAATTTATATGTGTGAGATTGGTAGAGTATATTAATTACAAAAACAAGTTTTTTATGAAAAATAATTATACGAGAAGATGTGAAAGAGTTTCCAATAGAAAAAACAATTTAGCATTATAATATAAAAGATAGATGCAAAACGTGTTATTTAGATTTCTCTACTAGATGCGAAATAACATGTGAAATATAAGGGATATATGATATGCTAGATGCGGGACATTGTATTAAAAAAATTTAATAGGTAAAATTTTTAAGAAGGTGAAAAGACTACGAGCTTTGACAGAAATATTATCTTTGGTTGATATTCGTGAGCTTTTGTATTAATGCAATGTAATGATGAGTATCTTAGACTTGTCAAATCATGTAAGAAACATCAAATCAAACTAAAGCTACTAGTTTGATTTTTGAATTTTGAACTATATATGTGTGAGATTGGTTGAGTTTATTAAATACAAAAACATATTTACTCCTGTAAGTGGTAATTGGATGAAAAATAATTAGTCCAGAAGATAGGAGAGAGTTTCCAAGAGAAAAAATAAATTGATAGATGTGAAACATTTATTATAATACAAAAGATAGATGTGAAACCTTATGTAAAAATTAAATAGTAGATGTGAAACGTGTTATTTACATTTCTCTAGTACATTCGAGATACCATGTGAAATATAAGGGACATATGATATGCTAGATGTGGGACAATGTATTTAAATTTTTAATAGATAAATTTATTTAGAAGGTGAAAAGACTACAAGCTTTGACATACATAATATCTTTGGTTGATATTCGTGAGCTTTTGTAATTAATGCAATGTAATGATGAGTATCTTAGACTTGTCAAATCATGTAAGAAAATATCAAATCAAACTAAAGCTACAAGTTTGATTTTTGACTTTTGGATATATATGTGTTTGTGTGTGAGACTGTTTGAGTTTATTAGCTACAAAAACATATTTACTTTATGTAACTGATAATTGGATGAAAAATAATTAGACAAGGAGATAGGAAAGAGTTTCCAAGAGAAACGATAAAGTGATAGATGCAAAACATGCATTAGAATATAAAATATAGATGCGAAACCAGTTGATAGGTTTGAGATAGATGCGAAACCCGTGTAATTACATTTTATATAGATGCGAAACTGTAGATGTTAGACAATTTTTTCATTGAGATATATCTTATAGTAGACAAACTGTACATGTAAAATAATATGACAAACATCACAAAAAGAAGTAAAACAAATATTACAAACCATCGTCCTAATATTTTTTTAGTGTTCATGTCATTATGAAATATGTAGAAAATTTCTGCTCTTCTTAATGGTGCAATCTCAGAAGTTTTGTGGAAGTTAAGTTTCTCATGCAAAATATAATCTTTGATTTACTAATCTTTCTACAGTCTTTCTTGTTGGATCTGGACGTTGTTGTATTGAGTTTAGATTTACTGATTTTTCATGTTCAACATCTATTACCAATAATGTCCAATGGTTAACATTCCCAGTTCTAGCTTTTATTAGAAGCAGAACTAATAATAAACTTTTTGTGATACCTCATAGCTTATTGTCAACATATAATATTACACCCATATTTCGATTAACCAGATACTACATTGGAGGAGTAATAATTAGAAACATTTATGTTTATAAATTAACACATGTTGTAAAAGTATTTTATTCTTAGCATTACGCTTCCAGATAAATAAGTTACTGGCATAAATTCTTCTGGACTACTTGCAACTGGTATTTGAACGTTGTGTTGTTTAAGGTTGATATATATATATAACCATCAATTACTTGTGTTGTCAAAAGTAAAAACTATCAGTTTGTTAACATATGTATTGGGGAAGCAACGAAAACAAACTAAATTTAAATTTATCTTTTACAGTAGAGTCGATTTCATCTTAATCTGCTATCTCCATCAAAGTACTAACAAAAATATTAGATCCTGGTACATTTGGACATGACCATACTGTTGGATTAGAATTGTTTTCTTCTTTTTCAATCAGTTCTAATTTTTAGGTTTCCTTTATGTCAATTGCAGTTGTTACTTTGTTTGTAAATGGCCATTCTTTTCTGGTAATTTCCTTGTTAAGTAGTTCTTTACACACTTGATGTTGAGTAGGATATAAAATTAGTTCAAATGAAGGACCTTCATCCAAATATTTCTGCAAAAATGGGAAAGAGTTGAAACTTTAAGAGTAGATAGATGCGAAATGTTGAGAAATATAATGGAATGGAAAGAAGGGGAACAAAGCTAGATGCTTCAGCAACACTCTTGTCCCCTTTAAATACTTCAGCTACACTACTTGTCGCTTCAGATAATTCAGCAACTGATTCTTTAGCAAGAGGAACAGCAACATTAGTGTTTTTATCCTGTTCTTTCATAACAGTATTAGGGTTTTGATCTTCTCTAACATTAACAAGAACTGAGGGATCATCTTTGTTTTCAAAACCAACTTCCGTAGGAATTTCAACTGTGGGATTGTCTTTTTTTTCAAACCCAACATCACTATCAATAATGGCATCAACTTGTATTTCCACCCCAACTTCAATGGGAGTAGAATTCTCCTTTTCTATAACAACTATATCTTCATAAGTAACAATATCAACATTAATAGGAAAATCACTATTAACAGTGGCATCAACTTGGTTTTCCATCCCAACATTCTTGTTTTCAACAGCAAAAACATCCTCAGATGTAGTAGCAACAACATGAAACTCAACATCACCAACATGGTCATCTTCAACGGTAACAACAATATTATGATTCTGTTTTTCCAAATCATATTCACTTTTTTCTTGTTGTGGAGGTGGAACCTTGTCTTCTACAACAATATTTGGTGTTTTTCTTATTTTATTTGGTGATTGGTGGCCTTGATCATTCAATATCTTTCTTCGTGAATAAGGTTTTGGTTGTTGTTCAGTTGTTTCTATGTTTAGCTTCAACATAGGCAGTTTAAGTATGTTTTGTAGGTCAACCTTAATGTCCATCTCTGCATCAGCTTTCATTTGTGTAATGATCTTCTCATTTTCTTCGAGTTTCTTTTTCAGTTCATCAATTTGTTACTGAAATTTTTGGCGTTCCATTTCAGTTTTTTCTACTTTTTCAAATGTTGTTAAGTCAAAGCTCTGGCTAGAGACTGGGTCAGTTTGAGGTTTGGCTGCGTCTAGTGTTGGTGTTGTTGTTAGGGTTGGGTCTGGGTGTGGGGCTAGGTATATTGTGTCAACTTTCTGAAAAATAATAAGCATTGTCAAAGATAGATATGAAACCTTTCACATGAGAAGATGAATAATAAACGTGGAACCTTAACATTCATAAACCTAAATGCGAAACCTTCAAGTCAAACCAAAATCATAGATGCAAAACTTAAATATAGATGCAGAACGTAAAATAAATGATAGATGTGGAACACACATATAAACGATAAATGCGGAACACGCACATAAACAATAGATGTGAAACGTGAAACAGAATGATAGACGTCGAACCTTAATAGAATGATAGATGAGAAACGTTAATTACGAGTAGATGCGAAACCTTCAGTAATCATGATAATAGACGCGATACATCTTAGGATAATATTGATGCTAGATGCGGAATGTATAGTAAATATGATGAAAGAGTAGATTTTTACCTTTTTCTTGCTAGTAATTTCTTCAACATTCTGTTTTCTATTTGGGATGATATAATTTGTCCGAAATGTTGATTTTAGATCTATTTTCTATTGTCTTTTCAGGTTTATTGATATTCCTAAGAATCTGTGATGTTGTATTCACCTTTCTTGCAATAGGGGCATTAGCTGTATGTATTGTCTTCTGTTTGTTCTGAGGATGAATTTCTACAGGTAAAGTTTTCTCTTTCACGTTCTGTACTGGTTTTCTTCGTCGTTTTGCAGTCTTTTTAGTTCTTGGAACTTTTTTGCATGGTTGAACTATGTATTGGTTGAGTGTTTTTTCGCTATTAATAGAATATGTTGCAGCTTGTTCTTGTAGCGTATCCCAATGCAAATCATCTTCATCTTCATTGAGGTTTACTTGTTTAGAATCTATTGGTGGAACAATATCATTTTCTTGAGGAGCATCATTATTTTCTGTTTGTATTTGGAATTCTTCTCCAAGTTTTCTTCTTCTTCTTCTTCTTCTTCTTCAAGTATCTATAAAATTGTTAAAATGTTAGAGTAAAGATATATATATATATATATATATAATGCGAAATAGAATAAAAAATATATCGTAAATGTACCTCTTCATTTGTTATGTTTTTATGGCTTCAACCAAATCTAAATCTGTTTTGCGTTCAATACCCACCCATTTGAAGCATCTAGGTATTTTGTCTTCAATTTCAATATCTTGTATAAAGTTGTGTGTTCTATGATGAATGGCTATATATTAACAATACTTTAGATATCATTTATTGACTAAATATTTAATATGAAATAGAACAAAGAAAAATACTAACCACTAAAAGGGCAACACAACCAACTACTTTTCTAGGTTTAGTTTCATGACAAGCTATTATTGAATTCATCAACTTTTCCCGGATTGCTTCAGCTCAATTGCAGTTGTTTATTTTATCAAGGTGTTCTACATAATACATCATAGTTGAAGCTAGTACATCTCGAGATGTAGAGAAAAACAAGGTAGAACAGACTAATAATATAAAGAGTATGACAACATCTTTTATTACCTCTTATCCAGATTTTTTTACTAGTATCTTTATTGCATCCTACAAACAAGCAAAACTATTTTCTAAAATTGATAGATGCGAAATCCTAGTAATTACATTCAGATAGATGCGGAACCCGATACTGTAGATGCAAAACCTATGTTAATGGTAAAACGATAGATGCGAAACCCGTACTAATTTTAGTAGATGCGAAACATGGTTTAATTTGAAACAGGTCTAACGTGATAGATGCAAAACCAGTACTAATTTTAGTAGATGCATAACGTGGTTTAATTTGAAACAGGCCTAACGTGATAGATGCGAAAGCTGTTTTTGCTGCCATATTACCTGTAAAAGCAATAAAAGAGAAAAATATATCAGATGTGATAGATGTGAAACGTAAGGAGATCTATAATCAAGAAATCTGTAAGATGCAAAACCTATAGAGATCTATAATCAAAAGAATTTGCTAGATGCGAAACTTATTCTAAATGTTAAGGAGTATAATCTGATAGATGTGAAACTCTATATAAAACTTGCAAATATGGGGAAGCTGATAGTTGCGAAACCTATGTAAACATCAATGCACAAAAAAAACTGATAGATGCGAAACTTAAGAGAATTTATAACCAGAAAACACTAGTAGATGCGAAACCTATATAAAAAACCACCAAATATCCAAATACTATATGCGAAACGTATACAAATGTCACAGAAGCTTCAGTAACATTTAGTAAGACTTCCTGTAATTGAAATTATATATTGATTAAGTAGTTTCCACAGCGTCTCGTGTCTCGTTTTAGAGAGACACGAGTAAGCAGTGTTTATCACTGCAAAACAAACTGGAAACAGTGTTTTTGAACCCTAGGTTTCAGTAATCGAAATCGAACTAAATAATCGTAATTGTAAAACAGTGTTAAACTTACTGCTTCACCGTTGTTTGTCGTTGTTAATACTCTAATACTCTAACCGGAGTTTTGATCGGAGTTGATATTCTTATCGGAGTCGAACGAACTGTCTTTTTGAATTCGTTGGAGTCTAAGTCGGACAGTGGTTTTTGAATTCGTCAGAGTCAATCGTAGTAGTTATCGTTGTTGTTTCGCCGGAGTAGTTATCGTGTTGATTCGCCGGATTCAATTGGATTAGTTATCGCAGTAGTAATCGGTGTCGATATCGGAGTATTTTTAGAAGAAAAAGGAAGTTAGAGAAAGAAAGGAAATTCGAAAGAGAATGAGAGGAAAAGTTACAGGTGTTAAAAAACGGATCCTTATATCGAGGGTATTTTTGAAAATAAATTTGTGAATTATTTTGGATCTTTATTGATACTAGGTTTGTAAAATGGATCTTTATTAGTATATCTCCCAATAATAAATATAAAAATACAAAACTAAACTAAACAAAAAGAGAAGAAGAGCGTTTGCTGGCGCTGCTTCAAATCTAAATAGGTTCCATTTTGATTTAGAGCAACAAAACTAAACTACCATCAACATTTAGTCAAAACAGCCTATAGAAATTTCTGCAGCTGCACCTTAGTAGAATAGACAGTATAGTCCAAAGTTTATAAAAAATTCTAGAGTCAACATTCAGCAGCCATAAATTTAAAAACATTGCTCAACATTCAAAATTTAACAGACCAGCTGTGATTCTATAGAGAACTTGTGGGAAACTTTACACATTGCTCGTTCCGTTCTTCTGCCTGTATTCTACAATCTGGGAAAATCAAAAGAATATATATTTCAGGTTTACAACTTCTTTTTCAAATCAGAGTTAGATAGAAAATCGGAGTAAGACATACATAAGGGACTTGCAACTTGTGGACTATTATCAACAGAAAAATAACTCACCAGATAATTTTCTGGCATAAACTCGCTGTTAGGCTTAAGCTCAGCCAAAGTTTGTTGGTCTTCTACGAATCGCAGCTGAGATATCGCAGCTGAGATACTGATGAGGTTGAAGAAGAACCTTTGTCAGCATCATGGGGTCCACTGGAAATACATAATTCGATGGCATCCGCCGGCACATTCAAAGGGACTGCAACATACTGTGTATAATATATAACACCGTTATTAACCAGCTGGAAATGATGGTAGACAGAGAAAAGAACCGGGTGATAGAACTACAAGTCGAAGCACATAACCAATGTAGGGAAGGGAAACAAAAAAGAAAAAATTGATGAAAGACAGAATGGGATCTAATCTTCCCGCAAGGATTCCATGTTTGTTATATCCATTATTACGTTAAAAGTCAAAACTAATGATGCATTAGTCATTAAATGTTAATTTTTTATAGTTATTAGTAATTCAAGAGTAGATTAAATTGTATATAGTGCCACATCACATGAGACTATGGTCTCATCTAAAAAAAATTAAAGCATAGTAGAGTATCATTACTAACCAATACATAGGAGGGAATAACTCTATATCATAAAGTAGGTCATTTTTCTTAGTATGAATGATGTAAGAGATTAGACATAACTTCCAGCAGTAGAGAGAGCATAAAAAAAGGTCATTAGTGTGACTAAATATACATGGAGAACGTGGAAGTAGCACATCACTGGACCGAAACTGGGGTGACAAGCCTGATTTTAGAAAATTGTTGAATTGTTATATGAATGTCAGCAAAAAAAGTGTCCTATTAACATCATTGGATATTCAAAAAAATTACTTTCCCTAAAACCTAAGGACTTGGCCAAAATATCTCAAAATTCCAGAAAGGGCCCAGCCCTTAGGGAAGAAAAACTCAGGTCTTTCAACCTTACAAACAAGGAAGTTTTGATCAGTGGCGAAGATATAAATAACTTACCTGACGTAGGTCTTTGACTAACAAACTGGGCATGCAGCAAATGAATGGCTCAGGAAAATTCAATACACTTTGTCTATCGAATGGTTCAAGCTTGAGATGAACATCCAACTGCAAGTTACAAACAAATTTGGTATGCGTGACATGTGTATTGCTTGTGAAATACCCAATATTTTACATAAAAACCCTTATAAGTTTTATTTTTTTAATTTTCTAAAATTTTCAATATAGCCACATCTGCCTGAGATTACTGGAAGCACCGTTTCTCTATAGACAAACTAAACATAAAACATGATATACTAATTTTGTGAATATCCATAAAATTAAGTTTTTAGCTTATTTCCCAATGCATATAGATTCTGCCACAATAACATACACCCAATCTCTATGGAAATAAGTTACCCAAGTAACTAATTACCTGGGAAAATTCAAAAGTGAAAAAAACCCACCTTTTAAAGAAAAATATTGGGTTTACATACCTCCTCCCTCTCCTTTATGCTTCCCATATGTTTCATGAGGGTTGAAGCGAGCACGCGAAGTTTTACTACTGGAACCACCAGAGCTTCCATGGCGTGTGTGACTCCTAGTACCACCCTTTCCCCATGCAAGTACTTCCCCGTTCCACACATGCCCAAGAGAAGTTCCTCTGCTTTCCTTGCGTGCTTCTGAATCATTTTCGACGCAATTCCCATCGTTAATTACCACTGATGAAGAAGGCAGGGAAGGACGGCCTTTCTTGCGCTTATATGGCCTGAATATTGCACCCTGCTCATCGGATGACGTACCTCTGCTGCCATTATCATAACTATCATCCTCATGGTCTTCAGATGTTGGATTTCTTTTTTTTTAGAAGTATTGCCGTTATTCCGCTGTGGTCGAGTTACATACGCTGTGTCTTTCCCCAATGAACGTCTCTTAGCAAGAGCTTCTGACTGTCGGTGAGATACTTGGGCGATAGAGGCTTGAATCTGCACAACAGCAAAACCTTAAATAGAAAACACCACAACCTCCACATATTCCCGAAACAATGAGGCCTTAAGCCTATGTTGCCTGGTGTCACGGGCGTACCAACAAAAAAAAAACACTTGCATATGAGAAACCATTTTTTAAATTTGTTTTATCCCTTTTGGATATATTTTCACATAACAAACATTCATTTACTCAGGAATCCGACCTGCTGATTGCGACTTCTATCCTCTTCACACAAAGCTAGTTCCTGAACCGAGTACCAAAGAAGGAAAGGGTGACTAATTTGCAGAATTGTCGGATTCAAAAAGGGAGAGCCAAAAAATGTATACCTCCTCCTCGTATTGATCTATATTTGGATACAGATTTGCGATAATAGCATCAAACCTTGGGTCGTCTCTTAAAGACCGCCGACTTGCGCAATGTTTCCGGCAAGCAGGGCACTCATTGTTCCTGCAAATTTATAAGAAAAATAGTTAGTGCCCAATGGACAGGATCATCAGAGTTTATTGGCAATGGAAGGCTACAGATAGCAAAATTAATTGTCAATTGTATCATTTCAAATTATACAGTCCTTGCTAAGATCATGTATTGGTGGACCAAAATACTGAACAATATGCGCACAGAAGGATAAAGAATTTACTGGCATACCCTAATCGCATTGCTTTATCAATACAGTCCCGGCAAAAGCGGTGTAGGCATTCCATCACAGTCCTTGTTTTTCTTATGATTCCTGTAATGCCAACACCAGAAGGTGAAAAGGAGGTAATTAGCACACTTTACAGGTAGCATAGTAATTTAAGCTAGTCAATGAGCCACAGTCTAGCAAGAAAGCATATATAAATGTAAGATACACAATCATTGTATACATTGTCAATGATAAACATATATAAATGTAAATGAAAAAAAAATCATACAGGCACATATATGTAAGAGTTAAAAAAAATAAGAGAAGGTTTGAACTAAAACGTACCAAGGCATATTGGACACTGTACGATCTTGCGAATCTCAGACAGGTCGATAGACAGAAATCTGCAATGAAAAATTCAGAAATGGTTTAGAAAAGCTTTCAGATCGATATTATATAAGCAAAATACAATACTAGAGAGACGAAAACTGAGTTATAAAAGCAGAAGCTAGAGCTCATACCCCATCATTTTACTTAAAAATGAAAAGCACAATGCAGGTCAAATTTTTGCAGGAATCATGTTTGGTATTATACTATCTTATAGAAAATAAAACTCCATTCAAAAGGTCTAAAGTAATAGATGATAGCCTAAAGCTAATCTGCCCTCCAAACATGAGATAAAATGAAAGTTCATTTTATTACCAAAAGATGAATTATCAGATTAGAGGAAGAGCAGAAATAAGTTCCTCTGGGAATCTCCATCACCATAATTTTAGTAATAAGAACTCAAACAAAGTAAGACAGTGAGCTTGTAATATAAGAGATATTAATGCAGATTTAGAGGGAATTAGATGCAGATATTTATACCAAATTAAAGCAAACGAAAATAAAATGATTTACTATTGTATCAAATCAGCCAAAGAGAAGCAACAACGGGCATAGCAGATCAAAGATGAGATATTTCTAACAGATAGAGATCCATGACATGCAGAAGGATAAAGAAGCAAGTTTACAAAAAAATCGCAATGAGAAAACAACGGCACAGAGTTCTCGATTACAAAGTGTTAAAAAACGAGCTAGAGAAATGAAAATGAGAAAGCGAAAGTGAGAGCTAAAGAGAGAGAGAAAAAGAACTCACTCAGAGTTCTCTTCCGACTCGGAGGACGGAGTTCCATCAGAATCTGAGAAAACAGGAGAGAAATTACCTCGATAAACATGAAAATTTGACGATACACGTCAATGAAGCAAACACTGTCACTAGAAATACACATACACGAATAAAAACAAATATATATATACATATTTGTTTTTATTCGTGTATGTGTATTTCTAGTGACAGTGTTTGCTTCATTGACGTGTATCGTCAAATTTTCATGTTTATCGAGGTAATTATATATATAGAGAGAGGAATTTACAACCGTCGTCTTTTTCTTCGTTTCCAGCATCGTCATTTACACGTATCATGTCTTCTTCTTCTATGTCACCTTGTACATTGTCTTCGTTAGATGGTTGCTGCTTCCCAGCCTCTGTTTCTCGGTTTACTTTGCATTGGTCGCCATGGTCCTGGTGTTGCTGGTCGCCATCGCCACTCTGATTGACGACCAGCAGACTCTGATTCGCGGGCATGGCTGGCTGGCTGATTTTGAGGTTTTCAAGAGAGAGAGTTGTGGCTTGTGAGTTGTGAGTGTGTACCGGCCTTCTTATAGTTTTTTGCAGCGTGCTTTTGGGTCTAAAATTTTCTTATTCTTTCATGTCACATGAACTGTTATTTTTTAAAACAATTAATTTTGAAAATAATTGGGTTTTTTTTTCTTCAATTTTTTTTGTTTTGATATAGTTTATATTTAATATAGTTTTGATAGCAATGAAAGAATTTTTCCCTAATTATGTTTGAAATTAATTGTTTTAGTTAAATATATAATGGGTAATGTATTATTCAAGACCCAATATCCAAAGTATTATCTATTTATGATCCATATTTTTATATATTTCTAAGAAAGATTCATTTTTGTGAAATATTTACTATCTAAGATTCATTAATACTTTTTATATCCCTACTCGCTTATATAAAAACTTTAACATTTCTATTTGAGTCTTTTTTCTTCTTTTTTTTCGTGACTTTAACAGTTCACTACTATCATAGGTAATTCTCCATTTTTAATCAATTTATCGTATTTTTATTTTTTTTGTTGATTTTGAATGTGTTTAAGTTGATTTCGCAATTAGTTTTTTGTTATATGTGTAGAATTCAAGTTTTAGTAAAACATGTTTACTCGAGTTTAGATTTCTACGTATTAGGTTAGTCGATCGGTTTTCTTTTTCTGTTTTTAGTATTCATCTGTTATTTTACGTTGATAATGTAGTATATTTTACGTAGCATTTGGGTCTTGCCTTCATGTTATCAATTCTTGTCGTCAAGTATTATTTGTTGATGAGACGTTTTTAACTAGAAAATATAATGGGGTTTTGTTATCAGCTATAGCCAAAGATGGTAACAATGGTAAGTTTTATTTATCTGTTTTTTTATATTGGAATAGATGTTATTTTTAACTATGTTATATATAAATTTGCAAAAAACATGATTGGGGATGAATAACAAAGAGATAGATGTGAAACGTTCTGAATAAATAACATGATATATATGACACGTGTAATGTATGATTAACAAGATAGATGCAAAACACCTATAGTATATGATTAACAAGATAGATGCGAAACATATCTATATCACTAAGTGATAGTTGCGAAACCTCATATAATGAGTCATTTAATACTATATTTTGTTCTATATATTTGTTGCAGGTATTTTCCTTGTTACATTTCGTATTGTTGCCTCTGAAGATACTTAAAGTTGGTTATGGTTTTTGGAGATGTTGAAACCTCATTTTTTGGATCGCGAAATCACATTTATTAGGGATCGTCATTTAGGTATTGTTACTGCTGTATCTGCTATATTTTCATATTGCCATCATGGATACTGTCTTTATCATCTTATGAATAATTTGAGTCATTGTTTAAGGGCTACTCTGACAAGATTTAAGGATATTATGGTTAAACTGTTTAAAAGATGTGAATATGCTTCTAACCAGAATTTGTTTAATCAATATATGGATGAATTACTTAAGCAGGGAGGTGAGAAGGTTGCAAGTTTTTGTCAAAATTTATCTCATGAGAAATATGTTTGTGCTTTTTTCAAAGGCAAGAGGTAATGTTCTATGGAATCTACTCTAGCTGAATCTTTTAACAATAAAGTTTACAATTGAGTGGTTTTCCTATACTGGAGTGAATTGATAGGATTAGAGTTTTAGAAATGAGTCAAATAGTGGTTTACTATTTTTCGTATAGCTGCATTTACTACTTTTGGTCACGGATCTACTTCAACAACTTCTCCAGATCTACTTCCTCTAGTTTTAAAAAGGAGAGCTGGACGACCTAAGAAGAAAAGAATTCCATCTAGATGAGAATTAATTATTCGTAAGAAAACGTGTTCTTGTTGTCATAAATCTGGTCATAACAGACGAGCATGTGTAGAGATTTTGTAAGATGAATGTAATTTTTGATATTTTTAGTTTTCTAAGCCATTTCTTCATAATGACAATAGATTGGGAACATCTCAATGGATGCTAGATGTGAAACCTTTTGTTATATATCTAGCTGATAGATACGAAACATGTAATAACCAACAAGATAGGCTCTGCTAGATGCGAAACACGTTTTACAAGATTTACTGAACTCGATGCCAAACATTTGATAACAAGTTATTTTATTTATGATAGATGCGAAACATTTGACAACAAGTTATATTATTTATGATAGATGAGAAACAACTGACACCAAATATACTGATCTGATAGATGCGGAACCTTGGATAATCAAGTACTAAATATGTTTTTATAGATGCGAAACCTTAGATAATCAAATATATTATACTGTGATAGATTTGAAACGTTGGATTTAAGTACATTCTTTTGGCAATTGCTAAACCAGCTCATAAATTACATTTTTTATGTATGTGTTAAAATATAAATACAAACAAATAAATAAGTTCATTATGAAACAAGTGAAATACATGCTAAGTTCATTATAAAATGATTAAGTTGATTATGAAACAAGTGCAATACATGCTAAGTTCAGTAACCCAAATACAAGCTTAAACAAAAAAAGATAAACTTGTTCCTATTCTTAGTCAGAACAATAAAAAAAATAAAAGAAGACCCTTCACCTAACCATCAGTCAAAGTCTTCTCCGTCGTCTTCAGAGTCATTTTCGTTTGAGTTATCTTCCTCCAAATCTTCTTCATGTGAATCTTTGTCTTTGTCTTCTTCGTTTTCAGTGTCTTCATCTTCTTCCATATGGTCCATTTTCCTCTTTCTTTTTAAGAGGGCATAAATAGGATCCTCATTTGGCTCCTCTTCATCTTCAGAAAAAAGCATATTTGGTATATTTGTCTTCAAAAAAAGAACTAAAACTGTCATCAGATATGTCGTCACAACACTCGTCCGTAGTGGTATGTTTCCACCCTACCCTGGGCTCAGGCTAATGAGTTGGAGAACTTATATCACTATAATAGGGATCATCAACTGAATAATAGTTAAAATTTATCATTTTTCAATGCAAATTTTTAAGAAGTGAAAACTTTAGAAGATTTTCTCTGAGAATGAAGTGAACAGAAATAATATATAAGTTGATATTGTTTAGATTTGTAATTAATGCAATGTAATGATGGGTATCTAAGATTAGTCAAGTCATATAAGTAAATATCAAATCAAACTAAAGTTACTAGTTTGAATTTTGAATTTTGAAATTTATATATGTGAAATTGGTAGAGTATATTAACTACAAAAACATATTAATTCTGTAAGTGATAAGTGGATGAAAATAATTATACCAGAAGATGGGAAAGAGTTTCCAGGAGAAAAAAACAAATTGATAGATGCAAAATATTCATCAGAAAATAAATGATAGATGCGAAACCCATGGATAGATTCGAGACCCATTGATATATGCGAAACCCTAGTAATTACACTCAGATAGATACGAAATCATACATGTTAGACAATTTTGTCATTGAGATATAGTTTATAGTAGACAAACTGTACAACAAAAAAATATCACAAACATCACAAAAAGAATTAAAACAATGATTACAAAATATCATCCCAATATTTGTTAGTGTTCATGTAATTAAGAAAGATGTAAAACATTTCTGCTCTTCTTAATGGTGAAATATCAGAAGTTTTGTGTGTGTCAAGTTTCCCATGAAAAATATAATCTTTAAAGTAATTGCAGACCATTACTCCGTAATCAAGTGATCCACGTTTATGAATTATTACTGGACAATATATGTTTATTGGTTTTTCTGCTTGTAAAATGCTATTGTGTTGGAGGTATGCAATCTGGAATTTAATAAAAATACAAATAAATCATATATACATATATGTTCTATGGAATTATTATAGAAGAGAGACACTTACTAATCTTTTTACAGTTTTTCTTGTTGGATCTTGACGTTTTGGTATTGGGTTTAGATTTACTGTTTTTTCATATTCAACATCTATTACCAATAATGTCTAATGCTTAACATTCCAAGGTCTAGCTTATGTTAGAAACAGAACGGAGATGTAACCTTCTGTGATGCCTCGTAGCTTATCGTCAACATATAATGTTACATCCATATTTTGGTTCAACAGATGCTACATTGGATGAGTAATATTTGGAAACATTTATGTTTATAAATTAACACATGTTGTAAAAGTATATTATTCTTACCGTTACGCTTCCAGATAAGTATGTTACTTTAATAAATTCTCTAGGACTACTAGCAACTAGTATTTAAAAATTATGTTGTTTAAGGCTGATATACATATAACCGTCAATTACCTGTGGTGTGGACAATTATTGCCTGAGGGTAGGCTTGTAATTTGGTTGGTGTTTTACAGTAGTATGTGGGTGTTATGTGTTTAGAGTAGAGAGTAGAGAGATAATTAAGCTGGCTGGTAGCAGTTAATTCTCATTACCCACACTTAATGCAGGTGGTTGGGTATTTGTACCCTGATGTTTGGGCCCTTATGGGCTTTCGGGTCATGTTGAATGGACCCAGGTCATGTTCAAAGACCCATGAGCTCTAAGTAAAAGAGCAAGTAGCTTAGTCAAGAAGTGTTTAGGTTTTTTAGTACTTTTGTCATAGTTCGAACAGTCCTATGGTCAGAGCGTTCGAAGTGGTCTGTCCGGTCTGGAGGCCTTGGACTGATCTGTCCTTGCCGGGGGAGCATGCAGAATTCGGACTCATCAGGAGTCCCTTTTTCAGGTGTTTGTGCAAATACTCTTGTTAAAGACCTGAAAAACAGTCCGACATCAGGGATAGCTTTTATCCGGACATATCTATCAATTCGGGCTATAAGTTTATTCGGATAGATAAAGCTTCACGAATTCAAAAACGGTTTTTGCCAGAGTTCGTGGGACACGTGTCACTTTCTGATTGGTTGTTTCAGCCGTTTTTTTCACCTTGAATTTCGAACCCACCTTCTTCGAAAAGCAACCTCTTTAATTAAAGGTGGTGACATCAGCGCCGTGTTTTAATCATTGCCAAACGTTTCGAATTCTCCTAGGAATCAATTTCCTTTTTCAGATTTACTATAAATACAAACTCACTTTCTACTGTTTTACCATCTCCTTCAAATTTACTCTGTAAAATCTCTCAAAGCTTTCTCTCTCTAAAGCAAAAACTTTGCTTAATAGTTTATGTTTACAACGAGGAACGCTCTTATCAAAGGCGGGTGGCTCAACCTTTCTGAGTTAGAGAAGGCTCAAAAAGTCGAAAGAGAAAGACGGATAGCAGCAGGGTTACCCACCTCGCCTATTGATAGACCAATCACCTTTGTTTCTGAGTAAGATCGATGCTCTACTTCTTCCAAAGGCACTAAGCCCAGAAAACTATTTCAAACCAACCTCTCCCCCATAATCTCTGGTTCCTCAGTTCAGGAATCGGAGCCTGCTGTCGAGCCAGGAGTTACAGCCACTAGCCTAAAAAAACCTTCTCCCTTTATTGCAATGGGATCGGAGACGGAGCACTCTCCTGAGAAGCTGGTCGACAGGAGGAAAGGCCGGTTGGTTAAAGGCCAGGGGACTAAAAACACTCCCTCAAGGTCGGGGGCAAAGGACAGCAGCACCGGATCAGAGGTGCCTATTAGAGCCCCTAAGGACAGGCTGTCCGGACCGGAGGGCTCCAATCCAAACCTTCAACAAGAAACTTATGTTCCAGACACTCTACCGGAGAGCAGAAATCAAAAGGGCACTGAGACCCATCAGTCCGGAGACAAGGCTGAGTCAAGTTTGAACCCTCCCCCCACTACAACTGCTGAAATCCCTTCAACAATCATGGAGGAAGTGATGGAGGACTCTGTTGAAGAGGCCCCATTTGAGTCTGAGCCCTCCGGTCAGACCAGCAAAGAGATAGTTGCCAAGAAGGATAAAGGAAAGGAGAAATTGTACTTGAGGCATCCGGATCTGCCGGAGAGCCTGGAAGGAAGAGTGGGGCCTTGTTTCCACAAGGTCAGCGTTAATTACCTTCTCTCCTTACAAAAAATCAACTACGCATTCATCCACACCGCTGAGCTGGGCAGGATGCGTACGAAGTGGGGCATACCAGAAAATGTAAAGATCAGGATTCCTATACACCCGGAGACTCATATGGATTGCAAGTTAAGCGAAGTCGTCTTATTCACGGAGTTATTCAACTGGGGGCTCAGGTTCCCATTAGATCCCGAGATTGTCAGATATTTCCATCTGATCAAACTCTATCCGAGCCAGCTGAGCCCCAACGCTTGGTATACCCTTATGTCATGCATCATGGCATCAAGGCTGTTTGGGATCCCTCTGCCCATGGAGGAGTTTGCTGCAGTGGCTAGCCTGTGTAGAAACCACCACATCCTCTTTTACCACTTTAACATGGGGGATGACTTCAAGGCGGTGGATGATTTGCTGGAGGCAGAGAGGAATTGGAGGACCCAGTTCTTATTTGTCAGTGGTGCCTGGGAGCGGCAGGAAGATAAAATCCGGAGAGAACCCAAGCCTCCTCAGAAGCAGATGGAGGAGTGACCGTAAATATCTTTCCTTTATATTTTTGTCTCTCTTCTCTTTTCTTTTTAGACTTAGTTTATACTAATTTGTCTTACTTTTGTCTTAGCAGTACTGCCCAAGGAGTTCAGTGACTATCAGAAAGCCGGGCAGGTTACTTGTGGCAAGATTAATGCCTGGGCTGCTGAGGAATGGGGGAACCGATTCCACGCTGCTTTCACCAGTGGAAACTTGGCAAGGTCTAACCTGTGGAACACCACAGGTCGGAGAGACTTGACCTGGGAGGAGCTCACCACCCAGCCTTCTCCGGACGTTGTGCTTAAGAGGACCCATGAACCAGATGGGACACTCTTCCTACCAGGCCGGGCCAAAGCCCCGAGCAAGATGAAAGGCAAGAAGAAGAAAGGAAAAAGGGTGGTGGGTGATGCCAACCCTCCTGATACAGAGAAGGATTCTCCAACAGATCCGGAGTGGGCAGCCTAGATCCAAATTGATGCTGCTCTCTTGGAAGTGGTAGAGCAAGAGACTGAGAAACAAGAAGCGAACCTCCCAAAACCTCCAAGGGCTTCGAAGAGGAATCGTAAACAGGGAAGCGAAGGCACAGACCGGGAGGCCAAGAAGAAGAAAACGTCTAAGGGAGACGAGCTTTCTCTCCGGGCTCAGAAGCCTTCTGTCCATGCTGACCCTTGCTGACCCAACGCATGCCGAGGAGATTCCGGGCGACTTTCATACTGATGAGGTTGAGGGGGGAGATATCAACATCGATGGAGTAGACATCACCGGTCTTGGTGAGCTTGGTGAATACTTCCTCAATCTCCCCAGAGATGACTTTGTCGGGCCTTACCTTCCTCCAAGCACCTCCAACACGGTCACTTTTAATGGTAAGACTTTTAGTGTTTCTAGTGAAAGGGATCCCATAGCCCACTATTTGTTGAGTAACGTTCAGTCTGTACTTGTGTTGGAGAAACAAGTTCTTAACCAGGCTGATATCATTAAAGACCTTAAGTCTGACAAGGAGAAGCTGTCCGAAGACCTTTGCACTGCCACCTCCAATGCTGCTATGTTAAAGGAAGAAACCGAGGAGTTGAAGCGAAACCAACAGGCAAGCACCACCAAAGTTGCCACTTTAGTGGAAACCATTAAAGACCTCCGGGAGAAATTGTCCGGACTGGAGAAAGACCTTAACACCTCAAAGGGAGAATCCAAATCCAAGGATCAAATCATCACCAACCTGACCAATGATAAGATTGCCCTTGAAAATACAGTGTCCAAGGCTGCCGAGGAGAAAAATACTTTGTTACAGGAGCAGGAGGCCAAGATCCAAGCCAAGATCAATGCTTATGCCAACCAGATGATCAAAAGCGAAGAGCAACTGCTTGCCAAGGTGAGGTCTGACATGGTTCTACTTTTCCATGAAAAGTTTCCGAAGAAGAACCTAGGGGACTTATGGCTTAATGTTGAGCCTGAAGACCTCCCCTACCACACGATGGCGGAAGGCGACAGGTATGGCTACTCTAGTGATTCCTCAGATGATGAAGAACACTCCGGGGAGAAAATTGGCGAAGCGAAAGACGATCCTAAGGGAAAGAAGGTAGATAAAGGTGAGCCATCTTCAAAGGCTCAACCTTAACTTATGATTTAATTTGTTTACTTTTTATTCAAACTAAAGTCCTTGGAAGGCCAAGGCATTCTTTTTGTAATTGTGTCCGGTATCTGACCGGATAGGTTTTTTGTTCTTACTTCGACTATTCAAAAGTCCTTGGAAGGCCAAAGCACTTTAAGTTATTTTAATGAATGTTTCTGTGTTACACAAATCTCATCTTCTTTCATCGTTTGTTCCAATTTCGATGGCTAGAGTTTAAATAGCCTTTAATTATTTCATAGTGAGAGTGTTTAAGTTCTCCGGCTAGAGTTTAAATAGCCCTTAGTTATTTCAATTCAGATAGTGTGACAAAAAAAAAACAAAACTTAAAACACTTGGAAAATTTTTTAAGAAGGCACCAAATTTCATTCAAAAGCCCGGACACCTCATTAAAACCTCCCCGTGCCACCAGGGAGGAAAGAGTATGTCCCCAAATATTTACATGGATGTTTAAACAAGTAAATATTTACACAAATGCTACTCCAAGTACATCCGGAGATGCTCAATATTCCAAGGATGAGTCAAAACCCTTCCATCTCTGTCTTCCAACCAATATGTTCCAGGTTTAATTCTTTCAACAACTATGTAGGGACCTTCCCAAGTTGAGGCCAGCTTTCCGAAAAGCTTTTCTTTAGTGTGTAAAAAGACTTTCCTTAATACATTGTCCCCTGGTTGGAAATCTCTTCTTTTAACTTTGGAAGCAAACCTGCTTCTCATCAAACCCTGATAGTGTGCAACTCTAAGGTGAGCTTTAACTCGTTTTTCTTCTATCAGATCAAGTTGACTTCTGATTGCCACCTCGTTAGCGTGTTCAGAGAAGTTGTGAACACGAAAGGAGGGGAGAGTTGCTTCTATGGGAGCTACTGCATCCATCCCATAGACCAAAGCAAAGGGTGACTCTTGTGTTGCAGCCCCAGGTGTTGTTTGGTAAGCCCACAAGACCTCTTGTAGATAACTAGGCCACTTCCCAACATCCCCTTCCAAATTCTTCTTTAAACCGGACAGTATAGTCCTATTAGCCACTTCAACTTTCCCATTTGCTTGTGGGTGGAAAGGTGAAGAAAAACAATGTTTTATACCCCTTGAGGCACAGAAGCTCTCGATTTCCCTATTGTCGAACTGTGGTCCATTGTCAGTTGTTATCTTTTGTGGGACACCAAATCTGCAATAGATGTTGGATAAAATGAACTTTATAACAGCTTTTGATGTTGTCCCTCCTAGAGGGGCTGCTTCAATCCACTTCGAGAAGTAGTCTATGGCCACAATTATAGTTTTGCGTCCTCCGGACGCCACAGGGAGAGGCTCTACTAAATCCAACCCCCATCGAGCAAAAGGAATAGGCTCAGAAATTGACTCTAAAGCAATGGCTGGGACATGAATTTTATTGCTGTACCTCTGGCATGGGTCACACCTTCTTACCAATTCCTTAACATCTTTCATGATAGATGGCCAATAGTAACCGGATAGTAAAACTCTTCTTGTTAAAGCTCTAAACCCACAATGGGCTGATCCCTCACCATCATGCAATTCGGAGAGGACTACTTGAGACTCTTCATCCCCCAAACAGCGCAGGAGAGGTTTACTATAAGATTTTTTATATAACACTTCTCTCAATATGATGAAACCATGAGCCTTGTGTTTCAATGTTCTGGCTAGCGACTTATCCGGAGGCACAATACCATCGGAGAGATATTGCAGGAGAGGAAACCTCCAGTCTTGAGGTCGCTTCTCTTGTATTTCAAAACTTTCCTCTTATTTATCCTTACTAAGTTGAATGGAGGGGCTTTCGAGTACATGGATCCATGGATATGACTCTGTATATGCTATGGTTGCCAATGAGTCTGCTAGCTCATTTTCTGCCCGGGGAATGTGCTCATAGACAACACCTTTAAACTTAAGTGCTTCATTTTTTAGGAGGAGTAAATATTTCACAAGCTGCTCCTTCTTAGCCTCAGATTGGCCTTGGGCATGGTGGATAAGAAGTTGGGAGTCACTTAGTAGCTTGACCCTCTTAGCCCCACAAATGTAGGCTAACTTTAAACTAGCTATAGCTGCTTCGTATTCAAACTCATTATTAGATGACCTGAAAGTAAAACAAATAGCCTGGTACATTTTGTCTCCATACGGGGAAGTCAAACACACCCCTGCAGCACACCCCATAGTTCTAGACCCACCATCTATTCGCATGACCCATACCTTTTTATCTTTTATATCAGTAGTTTGCTCCGAATCCCTGTCGGAGTGGAATTCAACTAAAAAGTCTGCCACAGCTTGGGCCTTGACTGCTGTTCGGCGAGAAAAATCTATGTCGAAGTCCTCCAATTCTACTGACCACTTAGTCATCCTGCTTGAAATGTCTGCCTTTTGGAGGACATTCTTCAGGGGAAAAGAAGTCCGGACGATGATGGGATGAGCCTGCAAATAAAGCCTCATCTTCCTGGAAGCTATCACCAGGGCCAATGCTAACTTTTCGAGTTTCAAGTAACGCCTTTCTGCATCTATCAAACTTTTAGTGATGTAGTACATTGGATGGGGATATCCATCGACCTCTCTTACCAACACAACACTAATGGAACAACTTGAAACTGCCAAATATACGAAGAGTGTCTCCCCATCAACCGGCTTAAACAAAGTTTTGGGGGAGGACAGGTGCTTCTTGATCTCATTGAAAGCCTCATCACACTGTGGGGTCCAATCGAATCCCTTTGCACCCTTCAAAGTTTGAAAGAAAGGTGCACAACTGTCCGAAGCCCTTGAGATAAATCTGTTTAAGGCAGCTAATCTCCCCGTTAACCGCTGTACTTCTTTAATGTTTCGAGGAGGTTCCATCTGAAATAGGGCATTAAGCTGGTCCGGGTCGGGTTGTATTCCATGCTCACTTATAATATAGCCCAGAAACTTCCCGGACTGCACTCCGAACACATACTTTTCTGGGTTTAATTTCAAATTCACTTTTACCAGGTTGGCAAAAGTTTCTTGCAGATCGGACAAGTGCAACTGCTCATCCACACTCTTCACCATCATGTCATCAATGTACACTTCCATATTTCTCCCAATTTGATCAGCAAATGCCTTGTTGACTAATCTCTGATAAGTAGCCCCAGCATTTTTTAAACCAAATGGTATTACTTTGTAGCAATGAAGACCTCTGTCAGTGACAAATGTGGTATGCTCTTGATCCTTTGGATCTACTTGAATCTGATTGTATCTGGAGAATGCATCTATAAAGGAAAGCAGCTTGTTCCCAGAGGTAGAGTCTACTAACTGATCAATCCGGGGAACTGGATATAAATCTTTTGGGCAAGCTCTATTGAGATCTGTGAATTCAATGCACATGCGCCACTTGCCATTTTTCTTTTTTACCAGAACCGGATTGGCAGTCCACAAATGATATTGAGATTCCTTAATGTGCCCCATCTTTGTGAGCCTGGCAACTTCTTGCACAATGACATCAGCCTTCTCTTTAGAAAAAGCTATTCTTTTTTGAACCACTGGTGCTACGTCTCTCCGGACAGATAGGTGATGTGATATCACTTCTGATGGAACCCGAGTAACATCAGCATTACACAAAGCAAAAACGTGCTGATGGTTCTTCAAAAACTTTAACATTTCATCTTTCAAAATGGGTGACATCTTAGACCCTATTTTGATACTTTTTCCTTCTTCCACATAGTGTGTTTCTACCTCTTCGATCGGTATCAATACTCAAGGGGTCTCTCTGGGGTCATCAATTTCACCCTCACCCCCAGAAAGGCCCTCAAACTGCTATTGTTCATTAATACGGACTGCCCCCAGTGTTTCGAGGATCCAGGGTAGTGGCATAACATTCTCTTGCAATCTTCTGGCTGCTCCGGACGACTCCAACCTGTCCCTGAACAGCATATATTAAGCACTGGTGGATTGTTGAAGCCACTGCATGCATCCTAGAGAGCCAAGACCTCCCTAGAATAGCATTATAGCAAGTGGGACAATCCACCACAATAAATAGTATTCTAACCATTTTCTTGAAAGGGCCATTGCCCAATAGAACTTCTTCTTCGAACTCACCGATCACATCTGCTGAGCTACCTGTAAAGCCCACAATTGATCTATCCGAACTCTGAATTACAGCTGGATTTTTCATTCTCTTGTATGTATCTAGGAAAATGATATTGGCTGAGCTTCCACTATCCACCAAAATTGGTCTTATGTCGTTGCCCCCAATAGATGCTCCTATGACAACAGCATCCTCATGAGGGCCAGCAATGTCTCTTAAATCATCTTTATCGAAAACAATGAAGAGGAATGAGTTGGGTGACTCATAGGAAGTCATGCCTCCTTCTAGCTGGGAGGCTAAAGTATGCACGTGCCTCTTCCTCGAAGAAGCAGTAGGAGCTGTCATAGTGTCCCCTCCGAAAATTGTAAGTGACTCAAAAACCTTAATGAGTCCGGAGACCGACCTAGAACATTCCTCAATTGTTCCTACTCTGTTTCGAGTTGGATCTGGATCCAAGTACTCAGATTCCACGTCAAACCTTTCAATTATAACTGGTGTGGATAATAATCGCCTGAGGGTAGGCTGGTAATTTCAATTGGTGTTTTATGGTGGTGTGTGAGTGTTTTAAGTGGTGGTGTGTGGGTGTTTTAAGTGGTCAGAGAGTAGAGAGATAATTAAGCAGCTTGGTAGCAGTTAATTTTCATTACCCATAGTTAATGCAGGTGGTTGGGTATTTATACCCTGATATTTGGTCCCTTATGGGCTTTCGGGTCATGTTTAATGGACCCGGGTCATGTTTAAAGACTCATGAGCTCTAAGCAGGAGAGCAAGTAGCTTAGTCAAGAAGTGTTTAGGTTTTTTAGTACTTTTGTCATAGTTCGAACAGTCCTATGGTCATAGTGTTCAAAGTGATCTGTCTGGTCCATGTGATCTGTCCGATCTGTCCGGTCCGGAGGCCTTGGACCAATCTGTCTGTGTCCGGGGAGCATGCTAAATTCGGACTCATCAGGAGCCCCTTTTTTAGGTGTTTGGGCAAGTATTCTTATCAGAGACCTGAAAAACAGTCCGATGTTAGAAGTAGTTTTCAATTCGGACAGGTCTGTGGGTTTACCCGGACAGATAAAGCTTCACGTATTCAAAACGGTTTTTGCCAGAGTTCGTAGGACATGTGTCGCTCTTTGATTGGTCACTCTAGCCGTTTTTTCACCTTGAATTGCGCACCCACCTTCTTCGAAAAGCAACCTGTTTAATTACACATGGTGACATCAGCGCCGTCTTTTAATCATTGCCAAACTTTTCGAATTCTCCTAGGAATCAACTGCTTTTTCAGATTTACTATAAATTCTGACTCACTTTCTACTGTTTTACTATCTCTTTCATATTTACTCTGCATATTTACTCAGAGATCTCTCTCTCTAAAGCAAAGATTTTCTTGGTATTTTATGTTTACAGCAAGGACTGCATTGATCAAAGGCGGGTGGCTCAACCTTTCTGAGTTGGAGAAGGCACAAAAAGTTGAGAAGGAAAGACGAATCGCAGCAGGGTTACCTACCTCGCCTGTCGACAAACCAATCTCCTCTGCTACATAGTCAGATCAAGGCTGGTCCTCTTCTAAAGGTACTAAGCCCAAAAAACTATTTAAATCCACTCTCTCCCCTATAGTCTCTGGTTCCTTAGTTCAGGAGTTAGTGCCTACTGTCGAGCCAGGAGTTACAGTCACAAGTTTTAGGAAACCTTCTCCTTTTCTTGCAATGGGATCAGACACAGAGCACTCTCCGGAGAAACTGGTGGTTAAGAGGACAAGCCGGCTGGTTAAGGGGCAAGCATCCAAGAACACTCCCTCAAAATCGGGGGCAAAAAATAGCAGTTCTGGGTCTGGAGTTCCTATCAGAGCTCCCCGGGAAAGACTACCCGGTTCGGAGGCTAGGAGCCCAGCACTCCCAAGAGAGACTTCTGCCTCAGAGCCCCAGCCTGAGACTAGAAGTCAAGAAAACACAGAAAACCAGCAGTCTGGAAGCCATGCTGAGCCAAGTTCGAATTCTCCCCGGGCCACTGATATTCCTCCTACGATCATGGAGGAAAGAATGGAGGACTCAGTTGAAGAAGTCCCTTTTGAGTCTGAACCATCCGGTCAGACTAGTAATACTGCTGCTGCCAAAAAAGATAAGGGCAAAGAAAAACTATGCTTGAGGCACCCGGAGCTGCCGGAGTGTCTCGAATGGAAGGTAGGACCTTGTTTTCACAGGGTCGAACTTAAATATCTCTTGGCCTTACAGAAGACCAAGTATGCTTTCATCCACACGGCCGAACTAGGTCGAATGCGCACAAAATGGGGGATCCCAGAAAATGTGAAGATAAGGATTCCCATAGATCCTGAAACTCATATGGATTGCAAGCTGAATGAAATAGTCATTTTCACGGAGCTATTTAATTGGGGACTCAGATTCCCATTGGACCTAGAGATTGTCAGATATTTTCATCTGGTCAAACTCTGTCCGAGCCAGCTGAGCCCCAACGGCTGGTATACTCTGATGTCATGCATCATGGCATCAAGGCTGTCAGGGATCCCTCTTCCTATAGAAGAATTTGCAGCAGTGGCCAATCTTTGCAGACATCACCAATTCCCCTTCTACCACTTCAATATGGGGAATGATCTCAAAGCTGTTGATGATCTATTGGAGTCTGAGAGCAAATGGAGGAGCCAGTTTTTGTTTGTCAGTGGCGCTTGGGAAAACGGACAGAAGATCAAGTCTAGAGTGAACCCAAGCCTCCTCAGAAGCAGGTGGAGGAGTGACCGTAAGTTTCTTACTTTAAATCTTTGTCTACTTTTTCCTTCTTATAGTTGGTTTTAAATTAATCAATCTTTCTTTTGTCTTAACAGAACTGCCTAAGGAGTTCGGTGATTACTTGAAGGCCGGACAGGTCACTTGTGGCAAAATCAACGCCTGGACCGCAGAGAACTAGGGGAACCGATTCCACAATTCCTTCACTAGTGGAAATCTGGCAAGGTCTCACCTGTGGAACACCACAGGTCGGAGAGATTTAACTTGGGAGGAGTTCACCACCCAACCTTCTCCGGACACAGTGCTCAAGAGGTCCCATGAAGCAGATGGGACACTCTTCTTGCCAGACCGGGACAAAGCCCCAAGCAAAATGAAGGGCAAGAAGAAAAGCAAAAAGGTGGTGAGCAATGCTAATCCTGCTGATGCTGAGAAGGATGCTCCAACTGACCCGGAGGGGCCGGCTCAGAGCCAAATTGATGCTGCTCTTTTGCAGGTAGTGGAGCAAGAGACCGAAAGGCAGGAAGCAGAACTCCCAAAATCTCCAAGGGCTTCCAAGAGGAATCGCAAGCAGGGGAGTGAAGGGGCAGACCGGGCAGCCAAGAAGAAAAAGACTGCTAAGGGAGATGAACTTGCTCTCCGGGATCCAGAGCCTTCTGTTCAGGTTGACCCTTCTGACCCAACACATGCTGAAGAGATCCCTGGTACATCTGGACATAACCATACTGTTGGATCAGAATTGTTTTCTTGTTTTTCAATTAGTTCTAATTTGTAGTATTCATGTATCTCAATTGAAGCTGTTACTTTGTTTGTAAATGGTCATTCTTTTCTGGTAATTTCCATATTAGGTAGTTCTTTAGAGACTTGTCAATCTTACGGGACGATTTCCACATGTACTATTCCCTTATGGAAGCCAAACTTACGGTTATAGGATTGGGAGGCAGTTTGTCAATCCA
This sequence comes from Limnanthes douglasii subsp. nivea, assembly GCA_036936605.1. Taxonomy (NCBI): domain Eukaryota; kingdom Viridiplantae; phylum Streptophyta; class Magnoliopsida; order Brassicales; family Limnanthaceae; genus Limnanthes; species Limnanthes douglasii. The sequence goes on from JAUPFV010000168.1 coordinate 80,489, forward strand.
AAAGGGGAATATTTGTATGGCATCCCCACAGAGGGTCTGGGAAGGGCGCTTTTAACTTTGGACATAAGTGGAGATCGTCCCCTTTGTCAGATAAACGTTTTCAGGGCATCTCCCAAAACGATTTGATAAATTTAAATTAGACAAGTATGACGGGCAAAAAAATCCTGACAATCACTTAGAAGCGTTCAAAATTATTATGCCGAGCTTCGATAATGACGATAAGTTGCTTTTTCAAAATTTCTCAATGACTTTCCATGATCGGGCTTCGAAGTGGTATAATAGATTACCGCAAGGGTGTATAAAAAATTTCAGCATGTTCTGGGTCATGTTTCGACAGCAGTTCGTCGGAAGTAAAACATTTTGGGCAAACAAAGACACTATTGTCAATTGCCGCCAGAAGATGGGTGAAAGCTTGAAAGGTTACACTAGATGATTCGTGGACGCCAAGACCGACCTTGATCATTCTGAAAAAATTATAGCTTTGACAGGATACAGGTTGGGACTGCTTCCTTGACCTATGAAGCAAGCAGTAACTAAGAAACAATCATTTACTTTTTCCGCACTACTGGCCTAGGTAGAAAAGCATATTTTGATCGAAGAGACCGAGGCGTTGGAGTTGGCCGCACAAGTACAGCAAAGTACACAAGTTGCGATCGTATCATACCAACATAACTTGTTAAAATATAACTCGATCCCGTGGTCAAACCCGATAAGTACTCTGCCAACGCCTGCTGGTATGGCTAGGCTTTCAACGTCTCAACCGCAACACGCCAAGTAAAATAATAAAATAGTCACCCTGCCTATCTCTAATTAATGGATCCGGCCCGCCCATTTTGCTGCTCTCACAGAGTGTGTGTCTACCATTTTTGAGAAAGCAAAAAAGAGCGTACATTTTGAAAGCTTTTCCCGATCCAAATTCTTCAGGAGAATCACAATAATCGGTATTGCATGTACCACAAAGATGTAGGACATGACACCAATGATTGCATCGCCTTGAAAAAGGAGATACAGAGGTTGATAGAAAATGGATGGTTGACTAATTACGTAAAAATATGGTTGCAGAAAAATGCGGCTTCCAAGGAAATCGTAGTAGTACCAATCTATGGAATATTACGGAGGTGACCGACCTATTTTATATGTCTATGGAATATTTAGATCCTGACATTGATTGAAATGTCATTGTAGTAATAGAGGAAGAAGTGCATGAAGGCAGGAAAAAGGTTAGCGATTTATGTCAGTTTTTTTAATCTTTAACAATCTTCGGGGTGATTCAATAGCAGGAACTACCAATTCTTCTCGAAAATGACACGTCGTGAATTTAGCTACACAGTTGGAAGCTAGAACATCACCTCATCTGATTGACAGCCCTTCTCCTCTATTGTGCCTTGACGACGATGACATGAGAGACATTGCAGGACCGCATGAAGATGCGATCGTTATTCGAGCCGCAATCATAGAAGAGGAAGTGCAGAGAATTATTATCGACACCGGAATTTCAGTCAATATAATTTTCTTAACCACTTATGCTTAGTTAAAAAAACAATCGGTCATTTACAGGTCGGACAGGACTATCGTAGGATTCAGAAGGTCAACTGCGGTAGTAGTTGGCGAATTTGAAGGCTTGGTTCAATTGGGACGAGGCCCTTTCAAGATAAAGGTGGCGGTCCTATTTGTAGTTGTCGATGCACCCGTTTCTTATAATGCAACTTTTGGTAGGTCTTGGTTGTCAAGAATGCATGTAGTAACGTCTATGTCCCACCAATGCTTGAAATATGTGATCGGGAATAATATCGGTGTACTACGAAGCAGTTAGAAGGCAGCGAGGGAATGCTACAGAGCCGCTCTAGAAGTTAAGCGTGATCAAGAGATGGTACAAGTGAGGGATTAATAATTAGCGGGGTCGGCATCGGGGTCACAATCAGTAGACGATCCCTGAGAGACGCCCAACTTGTTATCTATGGATAAGGATTTTGAGAACTATGAATATACCAAAGGAAAGTTTCTGAAAATTGGAACTAATTTGTCGTTTAATTTCCATACCAAAATAATTTTGTTTTTAAAGGAAAGGTTACACTTGTTTGTGTGGTGTTTGGAAGACGTGACAAGTATTATGGACAGTTTGATTACTCACAGTTTGGCAGTAAGCCGAAATGTCAGACTAATTTCATAAACGCGTAGAGCTTTTTCTCCAGAAAAGGTCGAGGTGGTACTTTCAGAAGTAGAAACAATGATCAGTCTCGGGCAAATCAGAGAGTCTCAATACCCGCAATAGACGTCGAACCCAGTTCTGGTAAAAACAAAAAATGGCAAATGGAGAATGTGTGTGGACTTCACCGACCTAAATAAGGCACGCCCTAAAGATCATTTTCCAGTGCCGAGAATCAACCAATTGGTAGATTCGACATCGGGAAATAAGTTATTATCTTTTTATGGATCATACACTGGATACCACCAAATCAAGTTAAACACTAGAGATCAAGAAAGCACAATCTTTATAACGGGTCGGGGTTTGTATTGCTATAAGGTATTTCGTTCTAAAGAACATCGCCGCGACATATCAGAGGTTGGTAAACAAGGATTTCGATAATCAAATCGAGAGAAATGTTGAAGTCTAGATTGATGACATGCTCGTAAAAATCGGGACAGATAAGGACCACCAAACCGATCTAGTGGAAACCTTCAATAATTTAGGAAAGATAAACCTCAAGCTAAATACCAAGTAATGCTCATCTGGCATTCGGTCTGGAAACAATTAGGGGTTCATGTTTAGTGAAAAGGGAATTGAAGTCGATCTGGTACAATTGAGATCCCTAAGTAGCATGACACCCCCAACGAGCATAAAAGAATTACCTATCCTGATGGGACGTCTGACAGCCTTAAATTGATTCATATCCAGATCTTCTGACAAATGTGCGCCTTTTTTCCAAGTCCTAAGGAACGTCAAGACATTCTCATGGACACCTGCATGTGTTGAGGCCTTTTTCGGGATTAAGAATTATCTATTATCCCCCACCTTGTTGACTAAACCTTTGACAAGAGAAAATTTATTCTTGTATGTCGCAGTGACAGATTACGCGGTGAGTGCTGCATTAATCAGCGAATTCGGACCGATTCCAAATGAAGTATACTATGTTAGCAAAAGCTTATTGGATGTTGAAACAAGGTACTTGAAACTTGAGAAGCTTGCTCTCGGAGTGAGTTGACGCGGAACCGATATCGGGAACAAAGGCTAATGACGTAATTAAGTTTATTGAGCCCAACATTTGTTGCCGATATGGGATCCCGCATTGACTAACTATGGATAACGGTCGTCAATTTGACAGCAACAAAATGAAGAAGTTATGTTCATCTCACGGTATCCGACAGTGTTTCTCATCACCATTCCACCCGCAAGCTAACAGACAGGTAAAAGTTACAAATAGGACAATCATGGATGACCTTAAAAATAATTTGGAGGGAAAATGCCAGAAAATGGTCAGACTACCTTTAGAAGATTCTATGGGCATACCGAACGACTCCTAGAACGGAAACACATAAATCATCGTATGCTCTTATTTATGGTATGGGCGGGGTAATACCAGTGGAGACAATTTTCCTTTCTCATAGGGTCGGGAACTACACTGAAGATGGAAATTTTGATGATCAATTTTTAGCCCTAGATTTAATTGAAGAAAGACGAAGTCGAGCACACCTAAATTCACTACACTATCAGACGCTCATAAGAATTCGATACACTTCAAAGGTTTGGTGAAGAGAATTTAAGATAGGCGACATGGTCTTGCGACTGGTTTTCCTACACAACAAAGACAAGGCCCTCGGGAAGTTAGCACCAAATTGGGAGCGACCTTATCAGGTGGTTGAAAAATTAAAGAGTGGTACTTACGAAATCAATGACAAGCATGACAGAATCTTGCGACTCCCGTGGAACATCAAACATCTCAGGTTATATTTAGATTAAAATTTCCACTTTATCATTTTATTCCTTGATTTTTTGTAAATATTTTGTATTAGAGGCATACTATTTCCTGACTCGGTGGCGCGAGAAGGTTTTAACGAGGTTTCCATGGAAACCGATCTTCTTTAAAAAAATTAACCTTTTTTTAATTAAAGATTTGTCAAAATTCGAACCTAGAAAGCTTCCCAGCTCACGAGTTGGTATATATTATCTTAGGTATTGATAAATTTTTCAATTCCGGTTAATCAACAAATTATAATTTATCCCGAATCTTAAGGGTTCTTTAGTTCCGAACTGATCCACATTATCAATCGTGAACCTTAAGGGTTTTTCAGTTCATAACTGATCCACATTGTCTATCATGAACCTTAAGGGTTTTTCAGTTCCGAACTTATCCACATTATCAATCACGGATCCTAACGGTTTTACGGTTCATAATTGATACATATAAATGTATCCCAGATAGTACAGATCTATCAGCTTAAACCAATAAACATTACTAAACAAATTGACATGCACAAAAAACATCAAAATCATCGGGATATGCGATTAGTACTGACTTTGTTAACAAAAAGTAGATCGGATGTGAAGAACGAGCCAGATATTACAACTAAACATACAGACAGAAGCGACACAAAAAAACATTCTTAAAACATAGCCTACTTAAGCAGATTAAAGGGTTGCATCATCAGGATCCTTATTAGACGAACGGGCATCACTAGGTTCATCATCTTCACAAACAATACCAACAAGATGTTCCTCCTCTGGAACATCTAGACACATCGATCCCAAAGGCAGTCGGGGATATTGGCTATGAAAATCTAAAACTTAAGAAACTTTTGCGTCGGCTACCTCCTGTTCCATGATCTTTTTACAAGAAGCAGCGAAACGGTTATTCTCTTCTTTACTATTCACCCAAAGGTCGGTAATATCCGATTTCCCCTTTTCCACCAAATGGCGAAGGAAATGATTTTGAATTTTTTGAGCAACTAAGGACCAAAATTTATTATCGCGATCGGTTTTGATTTGTGACAGCGACTACTCAAGGTTTGGTTGAGTTGATCCTGTCGGGACTGGTATTTCATTCATTATTCCTCTTTTTCCCGAAGAGTTTTTAGTTCCCTTTCACACTTTGGTTGCCCGGTCCACGGCGTCCCTGGAATCTTGTTCTGATTTCCTTTAACGCCCAATTTGTTCTGCTGCCTCTTTCTCTAAGTGAGCTAAGCATTTTTGGGCTTCAGACAATTCATGGCTCGGTTGCCCCACTCTTCTTTCTTTCAGTGCCAGGGGCGCTAGCATGTTATACAAAGAGATGGAAAGAATGTCTGAGCAAATCAAAAGAAAATCTTTTGAACTCCCCGGTAAAATAAGGACCGACAGATGTGCACCACTTGATGATGTACCTATCATCACGTTTGCCCCCTTGGAGGAGCTAGGACACAGTCATTGTGGGACAAATTCATCGACCTCTTCCTTGTCTGCACTCTTAGAAGGTAAGACTACCACGTCAGCATCTACCACAACGCTTTTGGGTGTTGCTTCAAGCTTTTCCTCGACTATTACGACAGGGGCATCCGGTCTGGCACCTCCTTCATATTGTTCAAACAACGTCAGGATAGTCGTCTTTTCCACAACCGACAGACTAGTCTTCAAACCCCCAAGTTTTTTGTCTCTTTTCACCTTTTAACTATACCCTCATCGGTCACATTGTTCTTTCTTTTCTTCTTATTTTGGTCTTCGTTCTTTCTGTCATTGCTACGGGATCTCTTATCACTGGCTGCCTGCTTACTAAGGACCATAGTCTTTTCGGCTTCCCCAGCCGACACGGGATCATGGTCATTGACTTCAGTTTCTTTTTAACTTCGAATTCAGAGAGCTTGTTGGACTTAGCACGTTTGTTGCGAGCCCTGTTTCGATTGTGGATAAACAGATAGGCGTCATGAGGTGCCAGATGAGTAAAACTAATGTTAAAAATATAAATAAATAATATATACATATATATATATATATATATATATATATATATATATATACAGGAGTTACGAATCCTCATCGACCTATTTGCAAGTCAAGCGCCCCGGGTTGTCAGATGAGTGAGGCCAACAATTCTCTCAGGCCCCACCAATGAAAACAAACCAGTGTTTTATGCCTTGTCGCACTCTAGCAAGTAGTTCACATTCTTTATGTTTTTTGCCAAAGAATAATAATACAAGGTTAGTTTAGGATATTTGGAAAGACCGTTCATCGCAACATACTCCTCCATTGGCATAGAAACCCCAAATAATTTATAGGCCATTATGCATGAAATTAGCGTATACCAAGCGTTAGGGGTAAGCTGGGATGGGCAGAGGCCAAGAATTTAAAAGTACCTCACAATATCGACATCTAGGAGAAATCTATGACCCAGTTGAAAAGATCAATAAAATGATTATCTCCCTCTCACCTACAAATAGTGAAGTCTCCTCGAGTATTGAAAATTAGAGTTTCACACCTTTTGGAATACCCCACGTAACATCTAGCTCAGACATCTCTTTAGGGCTATAATATAAGTAGTTACCATTAAATAAAATGATAATATTATCCCTAGACAGATCATTGTGATAGCCGGTTATAAATGCGTCGATTTCAGACGGAAGGGGTTCTCTAATCACCGTAAGTTTAGTAAAAGTTTCTCTTTCGACCATAATTTTTGTACCTTCCTGATGCTTCACATTACCATCATCATTAGTAACCTGATCTGTAACAATATCATGGGCAGCCTGGGCGTCGTCCGCAGCAACTACGTTCGGGTCCAGATCTGCCCTTGGAAGAGTGTTTGTTTCTACAGCAGTAGCCTTTTAAGTTGTATCAATATTGACAGCGGTCTGACCGCCATCAACAGTTTTCTCCAATTGGTCTGCGACAATTTCTCTCATCGGAGGAGCGACAATTGTGACAGTTGTTTTTTACTTAAGGGAATCAGGGATACCATATCCCATCGTTGACATTCTGCATCGCGCTGAGCAACCCCTCTGGGAGTGGTTACAGTATTGTGGCTGGTACAAACACCAACTATGTTTTTAGTTAGCTGCACAAATTTGGGAGATGAAGATGTAATCGAGTCCCCCATAACGATAAATTGAGGTTTAGGTTTGCATGAAGGGAAAGCGTTAGTGTTTGATGTCCCGACTGATAAGAAAGTAGAAATTTAGGGACTAAGTATAAATAATAGAAGTTTAACGAAACAATTCTGATTATGTATTTCTATTGAGCACTAGAGGTAATTTATCCTTTTATGTAACCACTTTCAGCGCCTCTACATAAAGGCCAGGGCTGAACTAATAAAGAGGTTGAACATTTTTTTTTACCTAAACTCACTTGTGCTTAGACTTTCTCTCTCTAAAATATATCTCTCAGTAAAACGCTCTTCTCATTCTATTCTAAGGAAATTAATATTAACTCAACTCACCAAATTGGCGACTCCGCTAGAGACTTAACAAGATCATATTTTCTGGTTCAAATCTTATTAATCTTCTTATTTTCTCGTTCAAATTCTTGCAATGAATCCTGAAAACAATCTATCAGTTTGAACATCTATGGAAACGCTGAGAGAATATTTACAGAGGAATGAAAACAGACCAGAAGGATCTGTTCCGATCCAAACTCAGTCAGATATAGAAATGCGTATGAATTAGCTATTGGATAAAATAAATGCATTAAATGAAAAATACGAGCGAAGAGAACAAGAAATTCACTCAGTGAAGCTTAAATCCGAGGTGAGGCAAGTAAATTAGAAAACTGAGATGGGAAATCAGTTTGATCGATCTTGTATTGATCAACATACTAGGAATGAGCAGAAGAATGCGCACTTCGAAACTCAAAAAGAGCGTTATCCTTCGTGAAAATAGAAAAAAGACAAAGAAATATGTCGCCTCTAGTGACGAAAAGGTTGAAAGCTCTGCTTCAAGCTTTAAGAGGTATAAGAGTTCTTTGAAGGAGGAACAAAAAAGAGAACAACCAAGTAAGCATAAGAAGGAACATCAATCTAAAATGGACAACGTTCCTCGTTGTTTGAGGGAATTTACTTGGTGTGAGGGGAACACATTGAATCAATATGCTGAGACTGATCGGAATTTGTATGCAGTCATGGGGACTGAGGATCAGTAAGTGCAAGGTATCGATTGGAGAAATTCTCCGTTGACGAGTGAAATTTGATTTATTACGCTTCCGAAGCATTTTGATATTGCTAAGGTTGAAAAGTTTGATGTGATGCATGATCTAGATTATCACATCGAATAATTCAAGAATTACATGATGAATTTCAAAGATGACGACCGGTTGGTGTGTCGTGCTTTTTCAAAAACTTTCAAAGGAACATCGTTAAAGTTGTACAACCGGATTCCGAGGGGATCCATTTCGAATTTCAGGGATTTCTATACTGGTTTTCGAAGACAGTTTGTTAGAAGTAAGGAGATGAGAGCGAATTGAGATACGATTATCTAGTGCAAACAGGCTGTTTGAGAGAAATTAAAGAACTACACAAAGAGGTTTGTTCTAACTAAGGAAAGTTTGGATAATTTCGAAGAAAGTGTGGCGATGACAGCTTTTCGCCACGGCTTACTGCGAGGGGACATGGCTAATGAAACGACAAAGAGGAGAGTTTAACCTTTGGGGAACTGATGGCTCAGGTTGAAGACCAGATCATGGTTGAAGAATCAACTAGGGTCCGAGAAGGACCAGTTAACGTTCCAAAAAAATCGGGTCAGGTGGCCAATAACGAAGGGCAACCCTCGAATGGTAATCAGTACTCACGTTCGTGGAGTAATAATTTTTCACCTCGAACTGGGGATATTCAAACCATTCCCCATCCTACAATTACAACATACCGACGCCAAATTAGTGGATTATGACAAAATATTATGCAGATTTAATAGAAAGTGTAGCTGCAATCTTCGACAAAAACAAGAGCTTTGTGAATTTCAGGAAGCCAGCTCCAATAAATAGGCTAAGGGAGGAGCGGAACAACAAATATTGCAGATATCATGAGGACATTGGTCATGATACCAATGCTTGTATTGCATTGAAAAAAGAGGTCCAAATCTTGATTGAAAATGGAAACCTCTTGATTTATGTGAAATCCTAGGGAGGTGCATCGAAAGCTCTAGTCTCGAATTCACAGCGTGCTAACCCAAGTGCGCCGGGTGAAAATTTAATTATTCTTGATTCTAAAGCTACTGAATTTGATGTTGCTTCAGAATATTTGGACAATGATCCATATATGTTAATTTTGATGGTTGTTGAGGAACCGATAAGGAAAGGACATGTACGAAGCTTGTTTGATTTTTTTGAGTTGTTAGCTATTTTCAAAGGCGATTCAATGGTTGGTACCACTCACAGTTCGAGGAAGAGACATGTTGTAAATTTGACAACTCAAAACTAAAGGAAAAGTGTCTACCCATTTGTATGACAAAAAGGGCTATACTTTTATCTTATTTGATGAGGACGACTTACGGGAAACAACGAGGACACATGAAGACATTGTAGTTATTGGGGCAGAAGTGGGTGGTGTTGAAATTCGACGTGTTCTCATAGACATCGGTAATTCTACGAACGTCCTCTTTAAAATGACTTATGACAGGATGCAAAATATTCTTCGAATCTCTCAATCAGAGCGCACAATCATAGGATTTATTAGTGTCACACCGCGGGTGATTGAGGAATTCGAATTGGAAGTGAGCTTAGGAAAGTTACATTTCAAGAAGAAGGTCTAAGTGATTTTTATGGTGGTAGAATGTCCCACGAGCTACAACGCCATTTTTGGAAGCTCTTGGCTTTCTCGAATGTATGGGGTTGTGTCGACTATACATCAATGCTTAAAATATGTGGTAGAGGATCATATCAGGGTCGTTCAAAGCGACTAGAAAGTTGCAATAGAGTGTTATACCACTGCATTCGGATCCAAGGATCCAGCAGTGGAGACTTGATGCAAAAATAGCAATTAGAGTGGTTAACCTTGGATTTTAAAGATAGAGTTGAAGATTTGAGGAAAACCCCAGGGTCTTTGACAATAAGTGAACAAATAGAAGAGTATACTTTTTCGAAAGGAAAAGTACTTCGAATCAGAACCTTACTAACCCCACTTTTACATGAACAACTGCTAGAATTTTTATCTTTTAATTTGAAAGTTTTCGCTTGGAAAACAGAGGATGTGACAGGAGTACCGATTGAAGTAACTTGCCATAGTTTAGTTGTTGATCCAAAGGTAAAGCGAGTAATTCAAAAAAGAAGGGAATTTTCATCAGAGAAAGCAGAAGCAATAGTTTCTGAAATGGATCGATTATCTAGGGTCGGACATATAAGGGAGTCACTGTATCCCTTATGGACGGCGAATCGAGTAATGGTAAAAAAATGGGAAGTGGAGAATGTGTGTGGATTTTACAGACTTAAATTGAGCATATCCTAAAGATTTGTTTCATGTTCCTCAAATAGATCAGTTGATCGATTCCATTTCAGGAAATAAAAGATTAACCTTCATGGATGCTTTTACAGGATACAATCAGATCCAGATGGATCTGAAGGACAAAAAATGTACACCCTTCATAACTGACAAGGGGTTGCACTGCTACAAGGTTATGCCATATGGATTGAAAAACACTGGAGCTACTTATCAAAGGTTGATGAATTAAGCTTTTTCCACCCGAATCGGAAGAAACATGGAGGTGTATATTGATGATATGGTGGAAAAAATCTTGAAGGATTTAAATCTAAGGGCAATCAGATTGAAACTTATTCCTGAAAAGTGCACCTTCAGAATTCGTTCGGGAAAGTTCTTGGGTTATGTTATCAGTTAAAGAGGAATAAAAGCTGATCTAGAACAGTTGAAAGCGCTAAAAGCAATGAATTCACCTCGATCTGTTAAATAAGTAAAAAATTTGACATGAAAGTTAGCAGCACTTAATAGATTTATTTCTAGATTTTTTGACAAGTGCTTTCCTTTCTTTCAAGTGTTGCGAGGGCCAAGCAGATTTGAATGGACATCGAAGTGTGAAGCTGCGTTTACAAATATAAAGAACTTGTTATCATCACCAAATATTTTGTTAAAGCTTCGAAGTGGAGAAAAGCTCTTTTTGTACATTGCATTATCGGATTTTGCACTAAGTGTGGTGCTGATTAGTGAAGATTCAAGAATTCTGAAGCCATTGTACTATATCAGTAAAAGTTTAGTGGCAGCATAAAAGAGGTATTTGAAGCTTTAGAAATTAGCTTTAGCATTGGTGATTGCTGCTAGGAAAATGCGCCCTTATTTCCAAGCTCATACTATCAAAGTCTGAACTTCATTCCCTTTAGAAAATGTCTTGCAACGGCGGAATTGGTCAGTAGATTTAGGAGATTATGACATTTTGTTCGCACCTCAGACTGCAATAAAATCTCAAGCGGCAGATTATTTCGTTGAATTTTATTCAAAGAGATCAGATATAAAAGAAAATCAAGATGTTGCAACAGTGAGTTCAAGGTGGGTCGTTCGAACAGATGGAGGATCTAGTACTTCAGGGTGCAGTGTGGGAGTTCAATTAATTATTTCATCTGGAGAAACGATTCTTTAGTCCATCAAATTTGGTTTTCATGCCTTGAATAACGAAGCTGAGTATGAAGCTGCTTTGGCTGGATTGAGGTTGGCAAAAATATGTGCAACAACTTCGGTAAGCTTGGAAACAAATTCTCAATTGGTAGCGAATCAAGTATCTGGAATTTCTGAGGCGAAAATGATCGCCTAATTTTGTATCTTCTGGAGCTTCGGAATTAATGCTACAATTTGATCAAGTTGTTGTTCAACATATTAGTCGATGAAGTAACATGGTAGCTGATTCTTTAGAAAATATTGCTTTTAAGGAGGAGTATCCTTGGATTTTGTTACAAGAATGTCCTTCGATCTTAACCCAGTCAGATCAGTGTGAAACTATAGAGGAACTCTTTATCTTCCCAGATGTAATCTGAGACGATTGGCGAACGGATATTCTTAATTTTTGGTCCAAGGAAATTTACTAGATGATGCTAAGTTGGCAAAAAACTTGAGGGGTAAAGCCTTTGGATACATAGTTTGGGATAGAATTTTATATAAGAAAGTGTTAAGCATGCCATTATTACGATGTTTAAGCAGGCAAGAATCACCGGAGGTATTGTCAGAATTGCAGGATGGAGAGGGTTCAGCTTATTGTGGGATTAAAGCTTTATCTCCTTCATTTTTACTTCCAGTATTTTATTGGCCTACAATTATGAACAATTCCAAAAATTTGGTTCGAAACTGTGATACTTGTCAAAGGTTTTCCAATTTTTAAACAAAAGCCGACAGTTCCACTTATGTCTATAACCGAGGCCATACCATTGGATAGATGGGGGACTGATTTGGTGGTACCTTTGCCGATGGAATCTGGAGGAAGGAAAATGATAATTATAGTAGTGGATTATTTTACAAAATGGGCTGAGGCAGAACCATTATCTAGAACAAAAGCAAAAGATGTAATCAAATTTATTTATTCTGCGCATTAAAGGGAATTCAACAATGTTTTTCGACTTCTTGTCATCCTCAAGCCAATGGACAAGTTAAGGTGACAAATAGAACTAGTTTAGATGGTTTTGATGAGTCCGAATTCAGCATGCTCCCCGAACAAGGGCAGATCGGTCAAGTCTCTCCGAAAACCAGACAGGTTACACGGACAGGGATCGAACAGGTCACTTGGACCGGACAGATTTCTGTGAACACTATGAACTTAAGGCAATTCGAACTATGACAAAAGTACTAAAAAACCTAAACACTTCTTGACTAAGCTACTTGCTCTCCTACTTAAGAGCTCATGGGTCTTTGAACATGACCCGGGTCCATTAAACATGACCCGAAAGCCCATAAGGGCCCAAACATTACACTATAAATACCCAACCACCCGCATTAACTATGGGTAATGAGAATTAACTGCTACCAAGCTGCTTAATCATCTCTCTACTCTCTACTCTAACCGTTAAACACCCACACACCACCGTTAAACACCCATACACCACCTTAAAACTCCACTTGAAATTACTAGCCTACCCTCATGCAGTTATTATCCACACCAAATTGGCGACCACAGTGGGAGGCGACGGTGCCTGAATTAAGCATTCAAAACCAGCTAAAAAACTCTGTCCGAATGAATCCGGACAATCCAGAAGTGCCACCAGCTTTGCTCGAAGTGGTGGGAGAGAATGATGAGTACACTATCGAAGAACGTGACAGGTTGAGGGGTGAAATAGAAGCTCTGAGGGCTGAAAAGGCCAAGATGGACGTGAAAGAGAAGTCCAAAGCATCAGTTGCTCATCACACCGACAAACCCACAGAGCCTGAGGCTTCGAAAACTCATGTGAGCACTAAAAAGACACATGCCAGTTCTAAAAAGTCTCACCGGTCCAAGCCTGTGGAGAGTTCTGACTCAAGCTCAGAATCTTCAGGTAGCTCTTCGGATAGTGAGGGAAATGAAAAATCCTTGTCCTCTAGTAGCGATGAGGGTCGAACCAGAAAAAAGCAAAAGCAGGTTAAGAAATATTCAAGAAAAAGAGACCACCATAGAAGAATGAAAAGGCATATTGGTAAGGGATCATCTCATAGCCGGAGGCATGTGGACCGGATGCTGATGGATCCCTTTGCTTTCCACGATGAGCCAGGTATCTTTGCAACTCCCAATGAGGATACTGTGTTCAGTCGTGGAAGGAATTGGAGGCAGTCTCAACTGTCTTCTAAAATCCTGTCCGGAAACCTCCCCAAGAGGTTTGATAACACTAAAATGGAGAAGTACGATGGCAGTACTGATCCGGACAATCATCTGGAGCAATTCAAGAACTTCATGATGAACTTTGATGATGATGATAAACTACTGTGTAGGGCATTTTCCCAGTCATTTACGGGGAGTGCTCTGAAATGGTACAACAACCTGCCTCAGGGTTGTATTAAAGATTTTGATACGTTTTGGGTGGCCTTTTGAAGGCAGTTTGTAGGGAGTAAGGAGCTGAAGAGCAATGGAGACACAATAATCCATTGTGCCCAGGAGCCAAATGAGTCCTTGAAATAATACATAAGTCGTTTTGTGAACACAAAGAATGGGTTGGCTGATTGCTTCGAACAGGTGGCAATAGCATCCCTAAGGCAAGGTTTGAACCCAGGCAATCTGGCTGATTCGGTGACCAGAAAGAAGGCCATGACCTGGGGGGGATTGCTAAATCAAGTTGGCAAACAAATAAACGTTGATGAAACCAAATAACAAGGGTGCACAGACAGGTGAGGTCCACCCCAGTGGCACCAACTCCAAATCAAAACCAGCCCGGGAACAAAGCAAGAGAAACCGGACAGGGACATGGTAGAGCAAAAGCTCAGTCTCAGCCAGCTGCTCCTGCTCAAAGTCAACAATCCAGAAACAAAAGAGGGCCATGGGTCCAACCGGAGTGGTTCGCAGAGTTAAAAGAAAGTGTGGCCACTATCTTTGATAAAACAAAAGATGAGGTACATTACCGGAGACCAGCAACTTTGCAGTCTCCTAGAGAGCATCGTAACAACTCCTTTTGCCAATATCACAATGATATTTGCCATACCACTGATGATTGCATAGCACTGAAGCAAGAAGTTCAAAACCTGATTGAAAGGGGGAAGTTGGGAGCATACGTTAAAAGAAGAGGAGGCAACAGGCTTGACAACACTCACCGGGTTGGTCCAAGTAATGCTGCCCCGGAGGGGGCCATGGTTATAGTTGAAAGGTTTGATGTGGACTCTGAGTACTTGGATCCTGATCCAACTCGAAACGGGGTGGGTACTATAGAGGAATGTTCTAGGTCGGTCTTCAGGCTCATTAAATTTTTTGAGTCACTTACAATTTTCGGAGGGGACACTATGACAGCTCCTACTGCTTCTTCGAGAAAGAGGCATGTTCATAATTTGGCCTCCCAGCTAGAAGGAGGCATGACATCTTATCAGTCACCAAACTCATTCCCCTTCATTGTCTTTGATGAGGATGATTTGAGAGACATTGCTGGCCCTCATGAGGATGCTGTTGTCATAGGAGCATCTATAGGGGGCAATGAAATAAGGCGAATCCTGGTGGATACTGGTAGCTCAGCCAATATCATTTTCCTAACCACTTATAAGAAAATGAAAAATCCAGCTGTGATTCAAAAGTCGGACAGGTTAATCGTGGGCTTCATAGGCAGCTCAGCCGATGTGATCGGAGAATTCGAAGAAGGAGGTGTTATTGGGCAGGGGCCCTTTCAAGAAAATGGTTAGAATACTCTTTATTGTGGTGGATTGTCCCACTTGCTATAATGCTATTCTAGGGAGGTTTTGGCTCTCTAGGATGCATGCAGTGGCTTAAACAGTCCACCAGTGCTTAAAGTATGCTGTGCAAGGACAGGTTGGGGTTGTCCGGAGCAGCCAAAATATTGCAAGAGAATGCTATGCCACTGCCCTGGCTCCTTGAACGCTGGGGGCAGTCCGAATAAATGATCAATAGCAGTTTGAGGGCCTTTCTAGAGGTGAGGGTGAAATTGATGACCCCAGAGAGACCCCTGGAGTGTTGATTCCAATTGAAGAGGTTGAAACGCACTATTTGGAAGAAGGCAAGAGTGTCAAGATAGGGTCCAAGATGCCACCAATGTTGAAAGGAGAGATGTTGAAATTTTTGAAAGACCATCAACATGTTTTTGCTTGGTGCAATACTGATGTTACTAGAGTTCCATCAGAAGTGATATCCGATCACCTATCCGTCCGGAGAGATGTAGCACCAGTGGTTCAAAAGAGAAGAGCTTTCTCAAAAGAAAAGGCTGATGTCATAGTACAAGAGGTTGACAGACTCACGAAGATGGGGCACATTAAAGAATCTCAATATCCTTTGTGGACTGCCAATCCTGTCCTGGTAAAAAAGAAAAATGGAAAATGGCGCATGTGCATTGACTTCACAGATCTCAACAGAGCTTGCCCAAAAGATTTGTATCCGGTCCCCCGGATAGATCAGTTAGTAGACTCTACTTCTGGGAACAAGCTGCTTTCCTTTATGGATGCCTTCTCCGGGAGGAAAAGATCCAGGAGTGATCGGAAATATATTACTATTGAGAAAATTGATCGGTTAAAAGACGGTGAGAAAAGCGTTGTTCCATTCTGCTTCAGCCCAAACGGCAAACTTAACGAATATGTCTTTGGCATTTGTCCGAAAAATGGCGTACCGCCTTGGGATTTCTGAAAGGATCATATAAGTAGATAGTAAATAAGGGTAACACCAGTTATCCTATTTTGTTTAAAATAAAATAATAATATTATAATACTCACGGTTGCTTCTCCAGTGGAGGTTCAGTTTCGATGGGTTGGCATCAAATATCTTTTTACTCTTTTCCCACGCTCTTGAGATGAAGAAATTTTTTTACTTCCAAAATGTGTACGCTTCTAGAGGTTGTCGATGATTTTCAGATCATGATTTAGGGTGAGGTAGTAGAATGGAAGCTTTGGCCCTTTAGACAGTTTTGTCAAATATATGAAACACCTCGAACACCCAGAACACCTCGAATTAGGAGTGAATCACGTAAATCCACTTCGAAATAATCTGAAGCGACTCCTTCTTCAACTTATCCTAAATCTACATCGAGATAAGGATCAGATTGTGCTCTGTATCTGGAAAAAGCTCTGGAACTGGAACATTTTCTTTAATTAAAATATGTGACCGAGCAGGGTTATAAGGAACTTTTGTGGTTGTCTGAAGAGGGGTCGATTGAGAATCCCAGATCAAGTCTGTGGTTCGATACTCAACTACTCTTTCGGTAATGCTCAAGTAGTCTATAAGCCCAAAACAAGTTTCTTTTATTTTTAAGGCTTTCGTTTACGCCTTGGGCGGGTCTTCTCATAAACGAAAATAGAGTCTCTCTATAGAAAAATACAAGATCGAGTCTTTCTCTCTCTCTAGAATTTGTTTTGATAATAGATAATGAGATTGATGAGAGGTATTTATAGAATACCTCATACCACAACGAACTCTTGTATGGAGAAGTGTAAATGAATAGAGCTTCTAGAAGTCGAAAGGTCGATTTGTCAGATTCACGAGTAAACACGCAACTCGTAGAAGCTTGACATGCGTCACTTTTGAACGGCTATCGCAATGTTAGGGAGATAGAAACATCATGAGAGTTATAGGTGCGAGAATAATTTGAACACGTGGTGTAACAGATGAGCCGAAATGATAAGTGGGTTGAGGGACAAGGCCCATCATGTTCAAGCCCATGAAAAGCTAAATCTAGAAGAAGAAAATCCGATCAAATGATTTTGAAAGCCCAACCCACACTGGTGCAAGTAAAGTACCAGTTCGGGGTTAGAGCAGACTGGTAACTATATTGAAATCTCATCGAACCAAATAGAGCGGACCCGCGCCCGACCCGACTATAGACGCTGCCTGACTCGATTTTGCTGCAACTGCAAAGCGACCGGTCCCGAGTTCAAATAGTTTCACTGCCGCACTCGTGAACACGGGGGGATACTAATACAACAGTAAAATGTTGGGCCGCGTTACTGGGCCAAAAATGAATATATAACCCGACAAAGAGTAATAAATTGTAAGTAAAATAATAACTCGAGGAAGATAATACATCAATTAGAAAGTAAGGAAAACATAAAGGACCAAGGTGTAAAAATATAAAGGTTTAATTAGAAGGACCATTAGTGCAAAATATGGGCCCACCAATGTTACTATATAAAGAAAACCCCAATTTATTAGGAAAATGACATATTGAATATTACTTTCTCTCACTACCGCTTTACTTATTTACTCTTCTCATACTCAATTAATCAGACCCAAATACAAACTAGTTTTAGAACGATCAGATAGACAACCGAACAATCCATGTACGATATTCTTCCACGTTATTTTTAATCTTATTCTCAATATTAGCAAAGTTCGTTATTCTAACGTAAACAATTAAAATGGTACTTTGGAATCTAGGTCATAAGTATAATCTTAATTTTTTCGAATAATTCTGAAATAGACACGCTACAAAATTATTTAATTTGACTATTAAAAGAGTCAGTTGGTCTGGAAGCCATAAAACTATAACATTTACCCTAAAAGTCCGCGTAAATATAATTTTTAGCAAGAAGGTTTTTCATGAAGGTAAGTGTTTTTTTACCACCCTATCAAATAAACTTTCAGAGAATGCATAAGCACATTATTTCAAAATCTTAACCAACTTCTTCGATATATAACATATAACCTCGGGTAGCATAAGTGGCACGCGCATTAGTCACATTAACATCCTTATAGCATTTAACAGAAAATGTCTTCCGCAACCATGATAGAAGAATAGCTTTTTCACCCTTAGTAATAGTAAATTGTAGATCGAGGGGTCTAACACCAAGTATAGTCGCATAAACTCGGGATCTCTCATCCTCACAAGCATACTGAACAATATCGAATTACATACCTTATTTCGAAATACCATTAGTAACATGGACGTCGTCGAGTGTCAGAATCATCTAGTTGAAAAAGAAATGGAAAAATAATTTCTCTATATGTTAACGCTTAAGAAAAACTTTAATCATGAGCATGTTGGTATACCAACGAACGAGACAATCCATAAAACGTTTGATCGGCGTACACATAACATGATCGTGTACTAGTTTGATGGCTTAAATCCCGTCGTTGAACATTCTCGTACATACAGAAATATCGTAATAATGATGGAGGGTACACAACGCATAAAAATAATTTAATAAAAAAATATGGAATATTAATAGTTAAATATAAAAAAATAAAATACTAGTAAATATTTTTTAAAACAAACTTACATCATCTGGGAAGACACTATAATCCTCGCACTTCTTGTATTCCGGATACAAGCGATGCGCATGGGGATTAGTGCGTGCGAAGACCTTCTCCGAAGTCTGCACTATCGATAAAGATCCAATATTACTCTCACCTCATTGTATGACGAGTACCATCTCTAGATGATGGCTCTGCATATGTGTCACGGAGAGTATTTCGCCTGCTACATGATGTACAATTAGTCCGAATAAATTGTTGTGATGATGATACAGGGACGAAAAGCGATCGCGTACCTTCCTCGTCAACTTTGTTTTAATCAAATCTACAAAAAAGTAAGTTTATGAATAAAATAAACAAAAAAAAATTTACAAAATGTTATGCAAACTATATACTTTAAAACTATATGTCTAGTATATAAGTGTCGCACGAGGAGGGAACTGAGTCAACAATACATATACAAAAGCATGTTAAAAATCACATAGATATAACAAAAACAATGCACACAATCGCATGAAATATATATATATATTATCATCAATATCGTGTACATCGTGCGATAAACACCGTCTCTGTCGCATAATAGTTTGATATAATCGGCATCGTGTTCACGCGACGTATGCAAATAATACAAAAGTAATTGTGTGGTATATGCGACGAAATTAAAATCTAAATTCAAAATACTAAAACCCTAACTCCCTCATGAATGTTAAACGTAGCTAGTGAGTCCCATTTAAATAATTAATCAACAAATTATCGAACAAACAACTAAAAGATTGAAAAATTAAGTTTTCTAAACTTAGATAACTAGAGAATTAAAAAAGATCAATTTTTTTAAACTTGTATTGTATTTTTTAATCTTAACCTTAATCTTAAACTAGATTTGAAAAATAAAAAATATGGCGGTATATATTTTTATAGGTTTAGCGAATAATAGAAAAAATGAATATACGTGATGTATGGCCTAAAAGCTATTTATATTTTTCTTCCCAAAAAAAAGTAAGAAAATTGAAAAAAAATCTAGAAAAACAAAATCTAAGCCATGAGCAAAGAAAAATAGGATTAGATCTAGATGTGCCATCCACTATTATAAACCCGCACATAATCCACCAGCGTGACCTTTTAAATAAAAAGCATGTTTTAATAGGTCAAATTTGGATTTCTTTCAAAACCTTCCTATGCACACTCCTCGCTTACATCAGCTTTGAACATAAACAATAATGTAAAATTTACTTAATATAGACCGATGAGAAAAAAAAACATACAAGGTAGTAGTTCTTTCCTTTTTTCAAAAGCCACGGTATAAAAAACTAATATATTAATGAATAAAAAAATACAAAAATAGAAGAAGGTAGAGTAGACAGTATAATTCAAAGTTTATTAAAATATCTAGAATCAACATTAAGCAACCATAAATTACAAGACGCTGGCCAAATTTCAAAATATAACGGACCAGCAAAAGTTATAGTTAAAAAATGGTAGTTCAAGAGATGAAAGAAACTCTGATATACACTTTTGAAGAATTTATAGTTTAGCTATTCAACTGTGATTCTCTAGAGAGGTTGTGAGAAACGTTAGATATTGCTCCTTCCGTTCTTCTGCCTGTATTCTACGACCTGGGAAAACCAAAAGAATATATATTAAAGGTTTACAAGTTTTTTCATCAAATCAGAGTTGGATAGATATTCGGGGTAGCACATACATAAGAGACTTGCAAATTATGGACTATTATCCACAGAAAAATGACTCACCATATAATTTTCTGGCATAAACTTGCAGTTGGACTTAAGCTCAGCCAAAGTCTGTTCGTCTTCTAAGAATCGCAGCTCAGATTCTGATGAGGTTGAAGAAGAACCTTTATCATCATCATGGCATCCGAAGGTACATTCAAACGGGCTGCGACGTACTGTGTATAATATATCACACCGTTATTAACCAACTGGAAAGGATAGAACTACAAGTCATAGCACATAACCAATGTAGGGAATGGAAACAAAAAAGAAACAATTTATCAAAGACAATGGGATTTAATCTTCCGGTAAAGATTCCATATGAGAAAAACGAAGGCACGAGGCCCACCAAAGTAAGGAGATCGTAGTTAAATCCATTATTACGATAAAAGTCAAAGCTAATGATGCATTAGTCATTAAATGTTAATTTTTGATAGTTATTAGTAATTGAAGAGTAGATTAAATCGTATAATAGTGCCGCATCACATGAGACTATGGTCTCATCTAAGAAAAATTAAAGCATATTACAGTATCATAAGTAGTTCGTAGGTCATTTTTCTTAGTATGAATAATGTAAGTGATTAGACATGACTTTCAGCAGTAGAGAGAATAAAATAGGTCATTCGTGTGACTAAATATACATGCAGACCGTGGAATTAGCTATTCACTGGACAAAAACTGGGTTGACAATCCTGATTTTAGAAAACTGTTGAATTGTTTTGGAACATAGAATATTTAAGAATGTCAGCAAAACGAGTGTTATATTAACTTCATTACATACTAAAAACAAATTACTTCCCCTAAAACACTAAGGACTTGGCCAAAATATCTAAAAATATCCAGGAGGAGCACCTGGCCCTTAGGCAAGAAAATTCAGGTCTTCAACCTTATAAACAAGGAAGTTTTAAATCAGTGGCCAAGATAGAAAACTTACTTGACGGAGTTCTTTGACTAACAAACCGGGCACGCAGTAAATGGATGACTCAGAAAGATTCAATACACTTTGTCCATCGAATGGTTGAAGCTTGAGATGAATATCCAACTGCAAGTTAAAAACAAATTTGGTATGTCTCACATGTGTATTGCTTCTCAAATATATATCTACTAAGAAACCTAAATTACATACAGTCAATACAATTTTATCTATAAGTCTAAAAATTATAAATTTTATTTAAGGAGGCCATAAATGACTTGAGAACAGTATATTAGCTTAGAAAAGTGAAGTTTATATTTGTTTATAGCTATAGCACATTTGATTCAGACTTCTAATAGGATACAACTCTTAACCGTATTAAAAAGCGTGAAGACATTTAAATAATTGCTTTTGAAATTTAAATTTTAAAATCAGTTCATAACGAAATTGTAAAAACAGTTTTAAATAACGGTTACAAAATTTAAAATATTCTTGTATTTTAAATAACGGTCTTGCACTGTGTAAAAATAAATTCTTAGAGATTGCAGCCGAGCATCTTAGGCCATACTCATGCTATATGCAGCCGAGCATCTTGGGCTATACGACATCCCAATATCTTGGGCTATACGACATCCCAATATCTTAGGCCACCATACTCATGCTATATGCACCCCAGGACACCGTAGGCTATACGCATCCCAATATCTTAGGCCGTACCACGACACCGTGGGCTATACCCATCCCAATATCTTAGGCCATACTCATGCTATATGCATCCCAGCATCTTGGGCTATACGGATCCCCGCATTTTGTCTTATACTAAGTTTTTTTTAGGACTTTTTAATATAGGCACACATGCATGAGATTGCTGGAAGCATTGTTGCTCCATGGATAAACCAAACATAAAACATGATATACTAATTTTGTGAAAATCCATAAAATTGACGTTTTAGCTTATTTCCCAATGCATATAGATTTTGATACACCCCATTTCTACGAAGATTAGTTACCCAAGTAATTCGAAATTGAAAAAGAACCCACCCCTTAAAGAAAAATATTGGCTTTACATACCTCCTCCCTCTCCTTTAAGCTTCCGGTATCTTTCATGAAATGACTGAATTTAGCCCACGAAGATTTACTACTGGAACCACCAGAGCTTCCATGGCCTGTGCGACTCCTAGTACAACCCTTTCCCCATGCAAGTGATCCCCCCTTCCAACCATGCCCAAGATAAGTTCCTTTGTTTTCCTTGGATGCTTTTGAATCATTTTCAAGGCAACTCCTATCCTTGATTACTACTGGAACTGCTTTCCTTTTGGAAGTATTACCCTTATTAGGCTGTGGCCCAGTTAAGGAAGCTTTCTGTTTCCCTAACGACCGTTGCTTAATAAGAGCTTCTGATTGTTGGTCAGAAACTTGGGTGATGGAGGCTTGAAGCTGCACAACAACAAAAAGTTAATAATAAACACTACAACCAACAAAAAAAACACTTGCATATGAGGAACCATTTTTTAATTTTGTTTTATGTCTTTTGGATATATTTTCACATAACAAACATCCATTTACTCAGGAATCTGACCTGCTGATTTCGACGTCTATCCTCTTCAGACAAAGCTATTTCCTGAGCGGAGTTCCAAAGAAGGAAAGAGTGACTAATTTGCAGAATTGTCAAATATAAAAAGGGAGAGCCAAAAAATGTATACCTCCTCCTCGTACTGATCTATATTTGGATACAGAGATGCGATAAGAGCATCAAACCTTGGGTCATCTCTCAAAGACCGCCGACTTGGGCAATGTTTGCGGCAAGCAGGGCACTCATTGTTCCTGCAAATTTATAAGAAAAATAGTTAGTGCCCAATTGACAGGATCATCAGAGCTTATTGGCAATCGAAGGCTACAGATGGCAAAAGTAATTTTCCCGGTAATAGTGACCATTTCAAATTATACTGTCCTTGCTAAGATCATGTATTGGTGGACCAAAATACTGAATAATATGTGCACAGAAGGAGAAAGAATTTACTGGCATACCCGATTCGCATTGCTTTATCAATACAGTCCCCACAAAAGCGGTGTAGGCATTCCATAACAGTCCTTGTTTTTCTTATGATTCCTGTAATGCCAGCACCACAAGGTGAGAAGGAGGTAAGTAGCCCAGTTTACAGGTAGCATAGTAATTCAAGCTAGTCAATGAGCCACAGTCTAGCAAGAAAACATATATAAATGTAAGATACACAATCAATGTATACATTCTCATTGATAGACATACATAAATGTAGATTAAAAAAATTATACAGGCACATGTATGTAAGAGTTAAAAAAAAAATAAGAGAAGGTTTGAACTAAAACGTACCAAGGCATATTGGACACTTTACAATTTCGCGAATCTCAGACAGATCGATAGACAGAAATCTGCAACGAAAAATTCAGAAATGGTTTAGATAAGCTTTTAGAAGGATATTATATAAGCAACATACACTGAGACGAAAACTGAGTTATAAAAGCAGAAGCTAGGGCTCATACCCATGCCAATTTACTTAAAAATGAAAAGCACAATGCAGGTCAAATTTGTGCAGGAATCATGTTTGTATTATATATCCTAAAGCTAATCTGCCCTCCAAAAGATGAATTATCAGATTTTGGAAGAGCAGAAACAAGTTCCTCTGAATCAATTCAGGCACTTATGAGATTGTACTGGGAATCTCCATCACCATAATTTTAGTAATAAGCACTCAAACAAAGTAAGACAATGAACTTGTAATATAAGAGACATTAATGCAGATTTAGAGGCATTTAGATGCAGATATTTATACCAAATTAAAGCAAACGATAATAAAATGATTTACTATTGTATCAAATCAGCCAAAGAGAAGCAACAACGAAGCATAGCAGATCAACGATGAGAAGTGCGAAAACTAAGAAGATAGAGATCCATGACATGCAGTAACAATCAACGCACAAATTCAAGTGAATATACCAAATCCTAGATCAAATAGAAAAAGTTACCAACCTAGATATCATAAACAAACTCGAAATGCAACGCTAAAGTAGCCGCAAGTTTACCAAAAAATCGCAATGACAAAACAACGGCACAGAGTTCTCGATCACAAAGAGTTAGAAAACGAGCTCGAGAAATGAAAATAAGAGAGCGAAAGCGAGAGCTAAAGAGAGAAAGAGAAAAATAACTCACTCAGAGTTCTCTTCCGACTCGGAGGACGGAGTTCCATCAGGATCTGAGAAAACAGGAGAGAAATTAGCTCCATAAACATGAAAATTTGACGATACACGTCGATGAAGCAAACACTGTCACTAGAAATACACATACACAGAAAAAAAACAAATATGTATATATACATATATATATATATATATAGAGAGAGAGAGAGAGAGAGAGGAATTTACAACCGTCGTCTTTTCCAGCATCGTTATCTAGCGGCACCATGTCTTCTTCTTTTCCGTCACCTTCTTCATCTTCTTTGTTAGGTGGTTGTTGCTTCTTATCCTCTCTTTCTCGGTCCACTTTGCATTGGTTACCACGGTCCTGGTGTTGCTGGTCGCCATCGCCAGCGCTCTGATTGACGATCAGCAAAGTCTGCTTCGCGGGCATGGCTTGCTGATTTCGAGGTTTTCAAAAGAGAGAGTTGTGGCTTGTGGCTTGTGAGTGTGTGTTGCGGCCTTCTTATAGATTTTCGCAGCATGTTTTTTGGGTGCAGAATTTTCTTAATTCTTTTATGTCCCATCACTGTTATCTTTTTAAACAATTAATTTCAAAAATAATTGTTTTTTTTGTTTTGAATTTTTTTCTAAATAATTAAAATAATAAATCATGACTCAGACCTAAAAATATGTTTGAAGTGTCATTCATTCTTCTCATTTTATTGGGGATCCATCTAGGCTAATGAAATATTATACATATAATTTCAATTTTATATATTAAATATATAGTTTTGATAAGAATGATTTTTTTTTTCATAAGTGTGTTTGAAATTAATGTTTTAGTTAAATATATAATGGTTTAAAAGAGGTTAGTTTTAGATATTTGTACCAAAATCATTGGCCACATAATCTCAAAGCCTTTTATCTTTTTTAAGCTTTTACATTTATTAGTACGTATTAACTATAATTTGAGGATAATTAGCTTTTCTAATATTTCATTTCAAGACTTTCATCTCATATAGATTTTTGTTTTATAGTAAAAATGAGGAGTTGTTATCATAAATAAAAAAAAAATCAAAAGTTGTTTATATTAATTTTGATCATAAATTTTAATTATTTGTAATTATCTAATACAAGTACAAGCATTTTTCTTTTAGTGAAAACATATTTTATTAAATTTTGATTATCCCCTAAACATCATAAAATCATTTGATTCTGTTTTAGGATTGGATAACTTTATTTAGTTTCCTCAAACATACTTGAATATTACTTATCAAATTTAAAATTTAATTATTATTGTATTTAATTTTATAAATTTATAAATAAATCGTATTTTAATGGTAAAATATTTATAAATCATGCATTATTATTAATATTGTCTAAATTATGGTTTTAAAAATTATATGTTATTTTGTAGTTATGAATAATTGTGATTTGTTTTTTATAGTTATAAATGATTCTGTGGTAATTTTTTTTATATATAAATATCATCCATTTTTTATTTATTAATAATAATTGTAAAAAGTATTATATTAATTTTTTTAAAAACTTTAAATTAATATAAAATTAAAATTTTGAAATCAATATAATTTGTTTTTGTTATTATCCATGTACCAAAATTGAAAATCATTTTATTCATAATAAATAGATGAAATAAACATTTGTATATTATCAAATATCCAATTAGTAATTCATAACCAAAGTTTTTTTTATAATTTTAATTTTATATATTTATATTTAATATAATTTTGACAAAAATGAAATAAACTTTCCCTTTTGAAATTAATTGTTTTAGTTAAAGATATAACGGTTTAAAACATGTTAGTTTTAGTTTTAGGTATTTGTATCAAAATCGTTGACTAGTTAATCTCAAACCCTTAGCTTTTACATTTATTGCTACGTACTAACTATAGTTTCAGGATAATTAGCATTTTTAATATTTCATCTTCAAAACTTTCATTTCTTATAGATTTTGGTTATATAGTAAAAACAAGGGGGTGTAATCATAAATAAAATAATAGATAATGATATAAATTTTGGTCATAAATTTTAATTATTTGGGACTAACTAATACAAATACAAGTATTTTTAGTGAAAACAGATTTTATTAAATTTTGATTATTCACTAAACATTTTAAAATCATTCTATATTTAAAGTCCATTATTTTTTGGATAGGATACCTTCATTTAGTTTCTTCAAACAAACTTGAATATTACTTATCAAATTTAAAATTTAATATTATTATATTTAATTTTATGATTTTATAAAGGGTTAAGTACCATTTAAGACCCAAACCTTAATTATTATCTATTTAACATCCATATTTTTATGTTTCTGAGAAAGATCAATTTCAGTCAAATATTTACCATTTAAGATCCACTAATTTTCTAAGTACCCTGCTCATTTATATTAATTTGTAAAAATTATCATATACTCGTATTAAAAGGGTGGCCATGTATGCCATGGACCACCCTAAATTCTAAAAATGATTTTAGTGTTGTGGTTAGAGTGTTCAGTTTTTAACCTTGAGGTCAAAAGTTCAAACCTTGGACCACCCTAAATTATTCTTTTTTTCTTTATTTTTAATGAATTAAATACAATTAAATTGATAAAACTAGTTTATTCTTTATTTTTAATGAATCAAGAAATAAAAAACTTAAAGCAAGTTTAAAATTTTAGAAATTAAGAATTTAAATATAATTAATTTGCTAAATTGATTTAGAACTGTTAGAATTTTTTAATTGATTTAGAATTGTTATAATTTTTTATTGATTTAGAATTGTTATAATTTTTTAATGGATTTATCTAATTGACTTAACATGAATCATGAAAAATCTTTTGATTTATAAAGAGAATTTCGCATGTTTTGAAAATCAATTTGAAACAATTCATGAATGGAAAATAAAAAAAATTAAAGTTAGTTTGAAATTTTAGAAATTCAGTGTATTAAATGTAATTAATTAGTAGGTTGGTTGATTTGTTTACTCCAATTATTGAAGTGCTTGAAGATTTGAAAAGTGATAGATATTCAAAGAGTGAACCAAAAAGCTTGCTATTTGTTATGTAAACTTTTAGTTTTGTTTTTATATTGCACTTAATGGTTGAGGTTTTGTCGTTGACAAATGATTTGTCTCAAACATTACAAAAGGGGATCAATATATTGTGACCGCTATGCAACTTGTTCAAGTAAGCAAGAAAATGCTTCAACAAATGAGAGATAGTGGATGAGAACCATTTTATGAAAAAGTTGTGGGTTTTTGTGGTAATCTTGAAGTTGATGTGCCCGACACAGAGTCAAGGTATGTGCAAGGTAATAAATCCAAAAGACTTGCAATGTTTTGACAAATCACAATCATTTCAAGAATGATTGTTTCTTATATGTCATAGATTGTGTAATGCAAGAGTTGAATGATCGATTTACACCCAAAAATGTTGAGTTATTGAATTGTGTGGCATGTTTGAATCCTTGTTCTTCATTTCAAAGTTTTGACACTAACTCACTTGTGAGGTTGGCAAGATTATACCCAAATGACTTTGTGGATCTTAATGATAAGGAGTTGTCTAGCCAACTTGAGACTTATATTCAGTGTGTGAAGATGGACGATAATTTTTCCAATTTGAAGAGTATCTCGGATCTATGTAGGACTCTTGTGCATGCAAAAAAGCACAAAACATTTGGATTTGTGTACACACTTTTAAAGATAACTTTGTCATTACCGGTGGCCACCGCAAGTGTCGAGCGAGTATTTTCTAATATGAAATATGTGAAGAATGAGTTGAGAAATCGAATGTCCAATCCATGGCTTAATTATAGATTAGTGACATTTGTGGAGAAAGAAATGTTTGCTACAATCGATGATCGAGATATTATCAAGCGCTTTTAAGGCATGAGTAAAAGAAGAATGAAATTACGTTTAGACTAGTAATAGATTTTCATTTTTTAGTTGTAATAGTGTATTAATGTATTTTGACTATATATTACTCGGACTTTTTTTAGTTCAGTGATATTTTTGGCACATCCTGTTTTAGTCCTGGATCCGCCCATGCCCCTTCTGTGCCGCTAGAATCACATTTGTCTATGTAGTAAGTTCATTAACATTTGAGAACATGTAGAAATTTTTTCTCCTTTTCGATTTATAGATAATATTGAATTTGTTGTTTTATATATAGATAATTCCCTAAGGTTGAAACAACATCAGACAAAACAGCATAAAGAAGAGAAACTCAAAGGCTCATCTTTTAGCTCTTCAACATTATCAAAGGCGAAGGAAACTGATACTCTCGGTTATCTAACCTCTGAGATGATTAAAAATGTACTTATGGTTCACAAAAAATCAAACAGAACTAACATGAGAAATTTATGTTTACCAAACATCCCCGAATATCAAGTCGTAAGTAATAGGCCAATTGTGAGAAACCTTAGCAGAAAAAAAGAGCACAAACATTATTTTCCATTACCGTTAATAAAGAGCGTGATTTTTCACGATTATACCCCTCTAACCACTATATATATTTCCTAATCTGTACGTTATTTGTTCTTATTAAAATATATATATTTTTATTGTTTTTAAAACATATCATGAGTGGTACTATTTTTGTTCGTCTTAAAAAACAAAACCAGTGGTATTTTCGGATCTTTTCCGAGTTACGGTTTAAAAGATACAAACTTTAAAGTTTTTTAAATTTAAAGGATAAACGAAAAAGATACGAAACTTTCTTTATTTTGATAGCTGTGAAACCTTCTTTATTTTGCTAGATGCTAAACCCTCTTTATTTTGCTAGATGCTAAACCTTTTTTATTTTGATAGATGTGAAACTTTCTTTATTTTAATAGATGCTAAACCTTCTTTATTTTGATAGATGCGAAACCTTTTTTATTTTGCTAGTTGAGAAACTTCTTTATTTTGATAGATGCGAAACCTTCTTTATTTTGGTAGATGTGAAACCTTCTTTGTTTTGCTAGATGCGAAACCGTATTTGTTTTGCTAGATGCGAAACCTTATTTGTTTTGCTATATGCGAAACCTTCTTTGTTTTGCTAGATGTGAAACCTGTTTAAATTGTGTACGGTTAGATGCGAATTCAGGACCACTATGATAGATACTAGATGCAAAACCAATCACTAGATGTGAAACCATATAACTAAGAAACGTGTGTATAATATATTTTTTAAAAAAATTCAAAACATATCATGAGTGTTACTAGTTTTGTTCGTCTTAAAAAACCAAACAGATGGTATTTTCAGATTCTTTTTCTGAGTTACGGTTTAAAAGATACGGACCTTTAAAATTTAAAATTAAAAAAAAATAGTTCAGTGGATTTTATATGGAATGATATTTAAGATATAAGTCTCTTAAATTTTTTAAGCCTTTATTTGTAATAAGTTTGTTGGATGAGTCCTAAATGGTAAGTCCCCTTTTTATAAATGAATTTTAATAATAAAATGTTTATAAATCATATTATTATTATTATTAATATTTTCTAAATTATGGTTTTAAAAATTATATGTTATTTTGTAGTTATGGATAATTATGATTTTTTTTATAGTTATAAATAATTTACTTGTAGAAATTTTTATATAAATATTATCTATTTTTATTTATTAATAATAACTCCAAAAATAAATATATTTAAATTTTTTCAAATTTTTAAATTGATATAAAATTAAAAATTTGAAATCCATATGATTTCTTTTTTCTATTCATTTTATTCATAATAAATAGATGAAATAAAAATTTGTATATTATCCTATATCCAATTAGTAATTCGGTTGCATAACCAAAGTCTCTTTTGTGATTTTATTTAGCTTATATAAAAGGTTGAAATAATTATATTAATACTTTCAATATTATTTATTACTTTTTCTATTTTTGTCTATTTATTTATTAATTTTAAAATTACAATTCTGCTAGAAAAAATTTTCCGATTCGATTAACATATTTTATTATTATTTATTTTAAATTTGATATTATCTAATCATCATATATAACTAATTTTTTAAATTTTTGATTTTTCATGTCTCCTTAAAACAAGACACGAGACGAGATGCGTTATTCAATTTTAAATAATCTCGAAATTATTATGGCAAAATAAAGTCACAAATCTACTTTCTAGCTTTGCATAAATTATAAGTTTCACATAATTTTGTACAGTCTCGTATTTACTAAAAATGCGTCAAGCATGGTCATGCAACATTTTTTTTGTTTCGCATTAATTTTGTAACTAGTCTCACATCAACTTTGTACATAGCTCCATATCACTTCTTAGCTTCACATTAAATTGGTATCGTTTCGCATCTACCAAAAAATAGTCTCACATCTACTTTATAAGTCTAAACTCGTAATTCTTACGGGAAAAATACCATCGAATGTTTTTTTAGATCAGACTTGTTTGCATTTAAAAAACAAATGACGAAACGAATATAAAATGAGAACACTTAGAAGCTGTGAAGAAAACAACGTTTTATTCCTTTTTAAAAAGAACATAGTATATGAAAAAAGAAAAAACTCCTACAAAAATAATTGGAATTTTAACATACAAATAATAAAAACATATGATGTTGAGGAAAAAGTTTTCAAATTATGGACAAAGTTGGTACCATTTATAACCAACGATGTTAAAATTAAATTTGGTTTGAAACATTGAAAAACATATATCATTAAAAAATAAAAAATCTGAACCAAAGTATCCGGAAACATAAGAAGAATCAAGAATAGTGAAGACATAATTTTTTGATGAATCCACAAGAAAAGTAAAAACAAACCGAGAAAAATCAATTATAAATAAAATGATAAAGGTATGTAATTTTTTGTTTTGTTACATATTTTTATACTATTATAATATCTTGCGCATTTTTTTAATATAGTATCCACTGTTGATCAAGCATTACTTTTTCATGTGTCTATCATGCATTACTTGTCCAAAATCTATTATGAACTACATTATCCCGTGGCTATCATGTATTACAGTGTCCTGCATGAATGATACATAACATTGCCCCATGCTATTATGTATTACTCATGTCCCGCGTCTATCATGCATTACATATGTCCAATATTTATCATGTATTACACTTGTCCCACGTTTATTATATACTTATATTTTCTAAAGGTTTCGCATGTTTATATAGTACAATAAAGAAAGCACTTGGAACGCCATTAGAGAATGCAATAAAATATGTTGTAATACTCTTCATAATGTTAGCATGCTCCACATTATTTTCTCTATATACAGGGATATATTAGTTTATACAATGGTTTATTACATAGAATATCTGGAAAAAATAATTAACTATTTGGGATATGATAATCAACGAGAAGCTGATGAATTCAGTAAATCTTTGTCACGAAACAAAACCCTATAAAGTATTTCAATGTGTTTCTCTATTAGTGGTTATGTTTTTTACTCTATTTTAAAAACATCATCAAAATAGTAAATATATTAAATCTAAAGAATCGTTAGAATGTAGTCATTCATCATGGATCATACAACTATTTGTCAAAGATATGCAACTGAAGACAATATACCAGGATGCTAGAAATGACTGAGTCTTGAAGAGAAAACAAGATTGAATTTTGATTCAGAGTAGAATGCAAAAGAAGCTAGATAGAGGGATAAACCCTAATTTTATTTATAAAAAAAAGTCTCCCCAAACAATGTAAAGAAGATATGTTTATATAAGGTTTCAATTGAAACCTTAAAACTAAAATAAGAAAATTACTAAAATATCCTAAAGTATTAAAAACTCGAAATAAGTTGAAAGATGAGCCCAAATTCCCAAAAAGCCCATATGTCACGAGCAAAGCTGGTGACTTGCACTCGTGGCGTCGTTTCCTTCGAAACAAGGTGATGTGGGTCAAAATCAGACACCGGAGCTCCAAACTGTCAATTCACCGCATTCTTCGGGTGATCGCCAGTCTTCATAAATTCCAGCGCTAAACTGTCTGCATCAAATTTGATGGACGCTGTGAAGGAGATCACATTTGAACATGTATATTTACACATGTAACCGTCTTGCATTGTTTTTTTAAGCATAATATAATGTCTTATAATTCAAATTTTATTACATATATAATTGTCTCGCATTATGTTTTGGTATTGTTTCGCATAATATATATATTATGCATCTATCATGCTCTACATTGTCTCGTGTTTATCTTAACATTCAATTTTCTGCACCTATTTTATATTATATCATCCCGTATTTATCATTTAATATAATGTCATGCGTCAATCATTTAATACAGTGTCTCTATATATGTCATTTATTTAAATATATTTTAAACTTTTGTAGGTTTTCAGAGGAGAATTAAACCTCAAAATGAATAAAACTAAGAATTTGGTGGAGAGGCCCAACAAC
The DNA here is from genome assembly GCA_036936605.1 of Limnanthes douglasii subsp. nivea. NCBI lineage: Eukaryota > Viridiplantae > Streptophyta > Magnoliopsida > Brassicales > Limnanthaceae > Limnanthes > Limnanthes douglasii. The sequence goes on from JAUPFV010000168.1 coordinate 113,388, forward strand.
AAGAATAAGTTGATGATGAGGAAGATTCTAAATAAGAAGATGTTGATGCAGAGAAAAATAAAGATTATGTTCCTGTGGAAAAATAAAAAGAGGAAGATGTTTCCGTAGAAGAAAAAAGAGAGGATGATGTTCATGTGGAAGAAAAAAAGGATGTTGTTCATGTAGAGGAAAACGAGAATGATGTTCCTGAGGAGATTCATGGTGCAAAAGTTAATCTTAATGTTGATTATAGAAGGGAAAACTGGGATGGAAATGATTCCACTGTTGTCGAAATTTTAGTAAAATAATAATATTCAAGATATTGCACAAATAATAAAAAAATCAACGTATACTAAAAATACAGCAAATCGAATGAGAAAATTCTAAAATAATGTTGCACAGTAAAAAGAATGTGGTATCAAGAGAACATAAGCTGGTACCAAGAGAACATACGTGGTTCCTGTACGGAATCAGAAGCTATTACCAAGAAAACTTGTTGCTTCTTCACATGTGTTAAATTCAATATCTCATATTACTAGGAACCTAAAGAGACCTACTAAAATAGTAAAGAAGAAGTCTTCAAACATAGTAGCTGAGAGAAAATGCCATATGAAGATAGAAAATCGAAGACTAAAGAAAATATTCTACTAACAAAAGGTAAGCATCTCTCATCTATCAACTTTTAATGGTTTTGCATCTATCACAGTTTCACATCAATCATAATATAGGTTTTCTCATCTATCAGGGTTGCATATCTACCATCATTTCAATGGTGTTGTATCATTTACATGGTTCATCTATCATTATTTTAATAGTTTTGCATCATTTACATGGTAGCACATCTGTCATCGTTCAAACAGTTTCGCATAATTAATATAGCATCGCATGTATTGCCTTGCCTCTTATTAATCAATATTTATGGTCTCTTATCTAATATATTTAAATTGGTTTCACATGCATTACATGTCTTGTATTAATCTTTTTTGTATTCCACTTGTCTAGTTTTGATTTTCAGGTTCATTTATTTTGTAGAGGATTAACATGAAAACCCCAACAATAACTGAGTCTGTGTCTAACCAAGCATAAACTTGACAGCAATAGATCGAATAGAGAGAGATGTAATTGAGCTTAATAATTTTGAACTTCAGGTTGCAGAACTAAAAAATCACTGGAAAAGACAAGGTAATTTGAGAATTGGAAATAAATAAATAAAGAAAGCCGCATAAACAATTAAAGCATATAAAGAGGTGGAACTACAAAAGACACTTCAACTACCTATGTTGAATGTAAAAACTGATGTGGAGCTTGAAAAATACCTCAAAAGATATCTAAAACATATGAAAATAAAAAAATAAACACATAAAAAAGTAGAATAATTGCCAAATATAAAAGCAAGTATTATGGGCTATCCAACTTATGTCCAGTTATTTACTACTATTGATGTAATACAAAAAATGGTTACAAGCTATTAGAGCACTATTACTGATGCTAACACAACCAAGATGTGGTTAGAAGCCATGCGAATCAACAAATTGTTATACATGACCCTGCTTCTAATATTACTGAGGTTCTAGCCTAGGAGGACCCTAATACTATTGTTGTGGAAAAACATGATCATCTTCCTAATGTTGCTATGACAAACTAGAATAACTCTATTATTGTTGATATTAATATGAAAAAATGACCATCCTCTAATGTTGTTGTGGAAAACAAACAGGTTTCTCTTGTTATAGATGTGATCCGAGATGTTCTTGTTATATATGTAATGTTGTTGTTGAAAATAATGAGGTTCATCCTACTATAGAAGTGATCCACGATGTTCCTACAATAGATGTTAATATTGATGTAAAAAATAAAGAGGTTTCTCCTGCTGATGTGAAAGAAGATAATATTTATATGAAGAAAAAAAAGATGTTTATGAACGGAATGTTGTTGTGGAGAAAAATGCGATCTAAGATTATTCGATATTGATAAAACTTATGTATTATTGTAAGTTTTTAGACATTTGTATATATTTTTATATTATATTGCTTTTTTATATCTTGTAATACTTGGTCTGAAATAAATATGTAAATGTGTCTCACATGTTATAGTCTCTTCTTAAATGGTCACTCGTGATATAGTATCGCATAAATTTGTAATACTTGGACTCGCTCAATAGTGTCCCGTATGTTAGTGTCCCAATGGTATGGCCGCGTGATATTGTCCTGCATGATACAGTCTCTCATGATTCCGATAGTATCATGTATGATATTATCCCGCATGATTCAGATTTTCTTATAAATGTCACTATCTCAATTTTTTAGCTTGGTCTCACAAAATTATTATTCCTTGGTATTGAATTACTAATCTGTTAGATTTTGTAAAGGATATTGCTATTATACAAGACCTAGAATTAAAGACTCTGACAGTAAGTAAATTGAATCCTGTAGTTGAGGAGGATATTATCTGGATAAAAACATATCTAAAAAACAAACAAGTAAATGAATCATCTTTACTCTCATCTCTAATATTTTCTCTCATATTTCATTATCTATGGGAAATTAACTATATAATATAATGATCAGTTTATATTATTCATAGTCTCAACATGGTTTTGCCCCATATGATATGGTCTCTCATGATTTATATTTTCTTACACATATAATTTTATCGTAGTGTTAGTTGACATGGTTCCGCATCTATTGTTTAATACATTTTATCGCATCTATAAATTATATAACATGTATCGAATAAATCATATTTTGTTCTCTCATCTATCAAATTTCATCCCAGTGCATCTACTAATATGCTAGTTTTGCATTTTTCATAAATAATTGGACGAGTGGCCTTCATTTGTATTAGATTCAGATCCTAGTCAATATCAAATCCCTAAACCAATTGACTGAAAAATATACAGAACATAATGGCCATTTCAAAATCCAGTAATGAAAATATTTAAAATAGAGCAAAATTAGAGGGCTAAGTTCATTAATTACTAGAATTGCCATGTGTATAAAAAATGTCACTCATGTTTTTTTGTATCAAAACTGTCACTTTTGTTGTCTTTGTTTCATCTGTATTCACTCACGGGTGACCAACTATGCAAATTAAGACAAACAAAACTGACCAAATATGTCAAACGAGACAAAAAAGTGGTTATTTTGATACGAAAAAAACATGAGTGGTTTTTTGACACATATGACTAATCCCAATGACTAACTAGGGTTCTTAGCCAATATTAGAGATTAGAATTGCTTAAAAAAAGGATTGACAATCTTACATTATGGTCAGTCCAAAAATTACGAGCATCTAATTGTTTTTCAGTAATATGATATATATATATATATATATATATATATATATATATATATATATATATTAGGGGAAGAAGAGATTGAATACAAGGTAAAACTTAATTTAAAATTTACTTATATGTCGGACTTCCCATCATAAAATTAACTAACTATTATTTCAAGTCTTGAGAATACATAGGTTATTGACGATATAACACCTTTACATAGTTCATTATAAATTTTTCGGAATATTATAAAAAATAGTTAAATATTAAATAAAAAATAAAAAATTTAAATAAATATTTTTAAAAACATGTAAAAACAAAAATATAAAATGAATAATAATCTGATCATTAAATCTTAAAAAATATTTAACCCCGAAGAAAGTAAAAAAAAAACAAATAAATTTAAATAAAAATATAAATTTGATAATTATCTAAAACTTGAATAAAATAACACCACACGTGTGATAATGTATAGGAAATTGTTATTTATTAAAATTGGTGCTACAGATCCACATCCAAAATGATTAAAATCTCATTTCCGCGCCCCCAAAGGGGTAGCCGAGTTGGTGGAGTATGGCCTGCTTATGTCTACAGGTTATGAATTTTAGTCCCTTTACAAACGTCTTTTCGGCTGAGCCTGTCACCTTGTGTGGTTTACCTTCTGCCATTGGTTTGCAGGCTATTGCATCAGATTGAATGTTTACCCAGTGCGCATTCGTTGAGTAGCGGTTACGAGTTCTCTCCGAAAAAAGAAAAAAAAATCTCATTGCCTACTAGCCAATTATAAAACGATATTTCACACCTACCAAATTAAAAAGTAGAAAATATTATACTGTCATATAATGACACTTTAATAACTAAAGTTAAAACTGAATGACCATTATATATCTACCGTATCATATAGAATAAAATTATTCTCATAGATAAGATATATTATTGTGAGAAATTATTCTTAAACATGTTAAAGAAAATAAAATTTATTGTGAAACTTTTTAGTGTAATTTAAATATTTTTTATTTATTTGTTGGGAGACTCACCATTTAAGACATATCCAACAAACTTATTACAGATAAATACCTAAAACGTTGAAGAGATTTTATACCTAAAATATTATTTTATATAAAATCCAACAAACAATTGGAACTATTTGATATTTTTTTAAAAAAAATTAAAATTTTAAAAGACTATATCTTATAAACCGTAATAAAACTAGTACCACTCATGATATGTTTTGAGTATTTTAAAAAAATTACAGAGGTTTCTCATCTATCATAATTGGTTGGTTTCGCTCATATATCATAGTGGGTTCGTTTCACATCTAGTAATACACAACTTAAACATGTTTCGCATCTAGTAAAACAAAAAAGGTTTCGCATCTTCTTCGTTCACACTATAAATTTAAGAAAATTAAAAGTTTATATTTTTCAAACCGTAACTCGAAAAAAAAATCCGAATATATCATTGGTTTTATACTTTTAAGACGAACAAACTAGTATCACTCATGATATGTTTTCAATATTTTTTTAAAAAAATGACACAAGTTTCTCATCTTTCATAGTGGGCTGTTTTGCATCTAGGAATACAAAATTCAAATAGGTTTCGCATCTATCATATTGGGTTAGTTTCGCATTTAGCATCTATCATAGTGGCCTGAATTCACATATAGTAGTACAAAATTTTAACAGGTTTCACATATAGGAAAAGAAAGAAGGTTTTACATCTAGCAAAACAAAAAAAGTTTCGCATCTTCTTTGTTTACACTATAAATTTAAAAAAATTAAAAATTTGTATCTTTTAAATCGTAACTCAAAAAAATAAATCTGAAACACCATTGGTTTTTTTTCTAAAAACGAACAAAACTAGTACCACTCATTTATTTTTAAAATTATTTAAAAAAAATATATTTTACACATGTTTCTCATATAAGGTTATTTAGGGTATTATTCGGTCTTAAATGGTAAATATTTGAGTGAATGAATCTTTCTCAGAAATACATGAAAATATGGGTCTTAAGTGGATAATAATATTTCTTTTGGCTCTTAAATGGTACTTAACCCTTATTTATTTATTTATTTATTATGAGTGATTAATTGAAAGTTTAATTGTATATATGAAAGTCTATACATTAAGCGAATAAATGATGAAAAAATATTAACAAATTAAAAATAAATATTGAATGAAGTTTTTGAAAGTAGTATAATTGAAAGAATAACTTCCACGAAAGAACTTAAGAGTCCAAAAATTAGTTTAAATTCATCATTGGTTCCTCATGTTTTACCCGTGTATCAAAATAGTTTTTTATCTTTATTTTTGTCTCCCACTCATTCTCCATATTTCAAATAATTTGCAAGATTGGTCCTCGCACATGTGAGTCATAAAGATCAGGAATGTATCATCCCAAAGATCCAAATTTTGTGTCGCTATTGGTCTCCCATAATTCTATCCGAGTATACCTCTCCCTCAGCCTAGTGAGCAACCACCTCATTTTTACCATTTACCATAATTTTTTTTACCAATTACAATTTTACCCTCCTTTTTTACCTTATTTCAGTTACCATATATAAATGGACTCAACCCAGATTTAAACCATAAACCTACAACCCAAGAATACCATAAACTACCCAAACTCATAAAAGTATCCAAACCCATTAAATTACCCAAAACCATTTAATTACCCAAACTCGAACCATTATTAACCAAACCCCCAATTAATTAGTTTCAACCCTAATTTACATGGAACTTATTATTCTTCTTCTTGTATTCTACCATGTAACCTCCACGGAAGAATACAAGAAGAAGAAAAAGAAGTAATGGATTGTTTTTGGACGAACATTATGTTGTTGTTAGATGGAAATCGTGAATTAATGGATTTTTTTTCCGGAAGAACATTATGCGGTTGAGTTTGGCGATTTTTTGAGAATGTTGATTTTGGATTGTTTGAAGAAAGATCCAATGATTCGACCAACGATGAATGAAATTGTTCGACCTTTGTCTAGGATCTTGATGGCTTCTTTGGAACTGGATTTGTCAATTTTTTTTAGAAATCTTTAGCTCATAGATTTTAATGTTGGTTACTTATTTTTGTGTATTAGTCATTAGAAACATGAAGGATGAGTAAGAGACAAAAGTGAAGATGAAGATCTGCTATACATGTAAAATATGGGAGATTTAGCCCCAAAGATTATGTAGAAAATTGTTGAAATGTGAAAAAATGAAACCATATTTAAATATATATTTTTAAATAAATTATATTGATTTGTTTATATCTTTTAAAGTTCTATATAAAAGAATAAAATATAACAAACTTTATGACTTTTGAATCGAATATCTAAAAATTTAATATATAAATGAAGAGATTTAACTTAAAATTTAAAATAATAATAGTTTTTGTATATAAATGTTTTTCATTATTGTTGTGGTAATAAACATAGATCATCGCGACAAATCTGTAGTTATTGACTGTTGCTCAATCTTTACATTTTTTTATCGTGGAAATCATTATGTTGTCAAGATGAGCACTGATACAGTTAGAAAGTTAGAATAATTTTAGTAGGATGTCAACCATGTATTTTCGTGACACACAAAAACTTTGTTGCGACAAATAGCTGCAATTTTATATTCCTTGTATTTTTTTCTAGATTGCTATGTCGAGCCTATTTTTTGTAGAAATATGGGCCTTTTGGGACCACTTTCTTTTGGATATTCACGTACTATGCTTCATAGTTTGTTCATATGATTTTATGTTTATTCTGATGATCTGAACTCATCTCCAGATCAATTCTGATAATATTTTTTTATCGATCATCCCTTAAATAACATCTTGTATCTACTCATTAAAAAAATTCATACACATAAAATAAAATATATTGCGATTGAAATTTTATCTTAGTGTAACTATAACAAATTTAGATCGAATGTTTTAGTAGTCATAATGCGGCGTAACTGACATCTCACATGGAAAATTGTTTTACCAATTTTTGTGTTCCTTATTTTGATTAGCTCTACTTTGCTCGTATGCTCTATCAATCTCAAAAAATATAACTTGACAAAAATCATTCTGTAATGAGAGACCACACAATCTCTAGATTCTTATACATACAATTTTTTAGTCTTTTTATCATGTTTGGAAATACATGTTACAAGATAACCGATTTATATTAAAATTTCTTTCAACTTATCACTCCATAATAACAACCTGCATATATCACACACATCACTGATGAGACTCAATTTTATTTGTTAAAACATTTCACAAATAATATGTTGTTACCCATGATAAAATCGATGTTCATGATCTATATAGTCGAAGTGAGTTGTCTTTATTCATAAAATATTAATTAAAGAGTCTTTGTCACATCTCTTTAGATGTAGAGTTTACTAATTCTAGATCTAATGGTTTGGTAATCGAATTTGACAGGTTTTCACTAAAGCACACGTAAGAGACATATATGATCCCACTATAAACCAATTATCTAATGTATCCACATTTTAAACTTATATATACATTGTAAATGATATTGTATTCTACACCCATATTTTCATGACTATCATAATATATTTAAATTGTCATGCTTACCTTAGACGTGAATGGTATTTTAAGAAATATTTTTTAACCATTTAACATAATTTCTCGACTCGACCATCATTATGAACTTAGACTCAATAGTTGAGTGTGATATATAGATGTGTTTCTATAATCCTTAAGACACAACTTTTTACAAAACTAAACACCCAACACGTAGTGGATTTGTTATCAGCTGTATTTGTGATGCAATTTGGGTATTTGTATCCCTCAAGTACCCCAAGAAAATTAGAATATAGAAGTTACATGTCTTTGTGTTCTTTATGTACTTATTAACCCTTCCAATTACATTCAAGTGCTATCTACTTGGATTACTAATAAATTGATTTAATTTACTTACTGCAAATGAAATATTTCCCTAGTTGATGCAGACAGTTCGGTGAATTGACAGTTCGGAGCTCCGGTGTCAGATTTTGACCCACAACACCTTGTTTCGAAGGAAACGACGTCACGAACACAAGTCACCAGCTTTGCTCGTGAGCTATGGGCTTTTTTGGGCATTCGAGCTCATCTATCCTCTTTTTTTGCAATTTTAATACTTTAGGCTATTTTTGTAATTTTCATATTTTTAGTTTTAGGGTTTTGCTTGGACTCTATATAAACCTATCTTCTATTCATTGTTCTGGGAATTATTTTTGATTAATAGAAAATTAGGGTTTTATCCCTTTAGGCTTCTCTGCGTTTCACTCTATATCATAGTGGTATGAGACACAAGCAGTCCTGCGAGATGGTACGAGGAAGAACCAGCAGTCGCGGTGGCGCTAGAGTGACTAGAGATACAAGTGATGTAGATGATCGTGAAGTTGCTGAACTACGCCGTCAGGTAGCCGATCTTACCCGTCAGATGGCTGATCTTAACGCCAAGAAACAAGGCACAGAGGTTGAGGGTATGGAAAACCCTTTTGGGGAGGGGATCGACCAGAATACTTCTCACACCCGGCGCTGGGAGCTTGGATTCAAGATAGATGTCCCAGACTTTGATGGCAGCCTTAAGGCAGAGGCACTTATCGATTGGTTATCCCAGATTGAAGAAGTCCTTGACTTCAAGGAAGTTCCGGAGGAGAGAAGGGTCGCATTAGTCACCATCCACCTACGCGGTAGGGCACAGGCTTGGTGGCTGCAGGTGAAACAGAAACGCGCGCGTGCAGGCAAGGATAAAGTCTAGAGTTGGAAGAAATTCAAAAGAAAAATCCGCAAGGCTTTCCTTCCCTACAACTTCGAGCGGGAACTCTACGAGCGACTTCAGAATCTTCGTTAGGGACCCAGATCTGTGGATGAATATACCGAAGAATTCTATCAGTTGCTGGCTCGCACAGATGTGACCAAGTCGCCGCACCAGCGGGTCTCCCGCTATATTGGCGGGTTATGCCTTCAGCTTCAAGATGTGCTGAATATGTTCGATCCATCCTCTGTTTCCGAAGCCCATCGGCGTGCCCTCCAGGCAGAAAAGTAGTCGGCTCGCCGGACCCAAACTGGCGTAAGGACCGGTGCTTCTTCAGGGATTTTGGCGCCCAAACCAGTTCTCCGCCCAACACCTGATCCGATCCCTCCTGGGCACCGCCCAACACTTGATCAGATCCCTCATGGGCGCGGTGCACCAAGCCGTTCTTCAAGCAATTTACGGTCCCATGGCTGTGGCGAATTAGGGCATCGTCAGGTAGAGTGTCCAAATGTTGCGGGTGCTAGGGGTCTCTTCTCTCAGGAGGCGTTTGAACCGAATCCTATTGTTCTTGATGGCCCTCCGAAATTTGATACCTACGATGATGACTTGCCTGAGGATGCATAAGAAATTGTGACTGGCGATGTTGGAGCAGTGCTGATGTTGCGCCGTACTTTCCTGTCTCCTCGCATTCCTGAGCAAAGCGACTGACTGAGGAGTAATGTATTCTAGTCGACGTGTACGATCTGCGGGAAGGTGTGCACCTTCATCATTGATGGTGGCAGCCGCGAGAATGTCGTCTCCGAAGCAGCGGTTTCGAAGCTAGGGTTGAGGGCAGAATCGCATCCCAAGCCGTACAAGCTCGCCTGGTTAAGTAAAGGTACGGATATCACCGTCTCCAAGCGACTACTTGTTTCTTTTTCTGTGGGGAAAACATACCATGATGAAGTATTTTGTGATATTGTCCCTATGGATGCTTGTCATCTACTGCTTGGCCGTCCTTGGCAGTACGATCCGTCTGTTATACATGATGGGCGTGCAAATACCTACTCATTCCTCTTTCGGGGAAAAAAGATCGTTCTTATGCCAGCAAAGCCTCGACCCCTGAGCATTCACTCTACTCCTTCCACATCGACTTTGCTGTCCCGTGCTTCTTTTCAGACAGCCATGGAAGAGGCTGGCGTGGTTTTCCTATTGTTCAGTGACCCTGTTGTGCCTAATTCCAAGGCGGACCATAGTCCTGTCATTCAGTCTCTTTTGCAGGAGTTTGCAGATGTGTTTCCAACGGATTTGCCACCCGAGTTACCTCCTCTGAGAGATATTCAACATCAGATCGACCTGGTCCCTGGTGCTGCTCTCCCAAATTGACCCCACTACCGAATGAGTCCGAAGGAGCATGAAGAATTACGACGAAAGGTGGAGGATTTGTTGGAGAAGGGACATATTCGGGAAAGTCTCAGCCCTTGTGCAGTTCCGGCATTACTGACACCGAAGAAGGATGGTTCTTGGCGTATGTGTGTGGACAACCGAGCTATTAACAAGATCACTGTTCGCTACAGGTTTCCTATACCTCGCCTGGATGATCTGTTAGACCAGTTGGGTGGTGCTTCTGTGTTCAGCAAGATTGATTTGAAGAGTGGATACCATCAGATTCGGATTCGTCCTGGTGATTAGTGGAAGACGGCGTTTAAGACGCGTGAGGGCTTGTTTGAGTGGATGGTGATGCCGTTTGGCCTGTCCAACACGCCTAGCACGTTCATGCGTATCATGAATCAGGCATTGAGGCCTTTCATCGGTAAATTTGTTGTTGTTTACTTCGATGATATTCTGATCTATAGTTCTAACCATTCTGTGCATCTATCCCATTTACGTGAGGTGTTATTGGTGTTGCGTCGAGATAAGTTTTATGCTGCTACTGCCAAATGTTCGTTTATGTCCCCAGCTGTTCAATTTTTGGGTTATATTGTCTCTGTTGACGGGTTACGAGCTGATCCGAGCAAAGTTGCTGCTGTGGACCAGTGGCCTCGACCTACTTCCATTACTGAGGTTCGTAGTTTTCATGGTTTAGCATCGTTTTATCGGCGTTTTATTCCCCATTTCAGCAGTATTATGGCCCCGATTACGGATTGCATGAAGGACACAAAATTTAGTTGGTCCGAAGATGCTGATGCAGCATTCGTAGAAGTTAAACGGTGTCTCACCACAACACCTATTTTGGTGCTGCCCGACTTTTCACAGCCATTCGAGCTTCATTGTGATGCATCTAAATTTGGTATTGGGGCAGTTCTTTCCCAATCAGGGCGTCCTGTGGTTTTCTTCAGTGAGAAATTGGCAAATGCCAAACTGCGATTTAGTATTTATGATATTGAATTTTACGCGATAGTTCAGGCTATCAAACATTGGCCTCATTACTTGTTTCAGCATGAATTTGTGTTATATACTGATCATGACTCTTTGAAGTACCTTGGTAGTCAAGACAAAGTATCTCATAGACATGCTGCTTGGATAGCTTATTTGCAGCAGTTCACTTTTGTCATCAAGCACAAGGCCGGTATTACGAATCGGGTTGCTGATGCTTTGAGCCGACGTCACACTCTGTTGACTGAGATGCGCATTCAGGTTCCTAGCTTTGATTCTTTTGTTGACCTTTATGTTACTGACTCATTCTTTTCTCGGGTTATGGAACTGATTCAGCAGGGTGAACATTCTGCTTTTTTATTGGAAGATGGCTTTCTCTTTCGTGGCGTACAACTGTGTATCCCTGACTTTAGTTTGCATCCTCAGCTGATCCAGGAGCTGCATAATGACGGTCATGTGGGCCGTGATCGAACATACCAGTTGCTGTCGTCATCCTATTTTTGGCCATCGATGCGGAAGGAAGTTGGTTGTTTTGTCGCCCGTTGTCGAATTTGTCAGTTGGCCAAGGGAACATCCACAAATGCAGGTCTTTATCTACCCCTGCCGATTCCTGCTCAGCCCTGGACCGACATCAGTATGGATTTTGTTCTTGGTTTACCCCGGACTCAGCGTGGATTCGATTCTATTTTTGTGGTGGTTGATCGTTTTTCTAAGATGGTACACTTCATCCCCTGTAGAAAAACATCTGATGCAGTGTGTGTTGCGCAGCTTTTCTTTCGGGAGATTTATCGTATTCATGGCCTTCACAGTACCATTGTTCTGACCGTGACACCCGGTTTGTGAGTCATTTTTGGCGCAGCTTATGTCGTATGGTGAATACACAGCTCAACTTCAGTAGTGCTTACCACCCTCAGACGGATGGTCAGACAGAGGTGGTTAACCGATCTCTCGGTAACCTGTTGTGCAGTCTGGTAGGAGATCATCCGAAGGCTTGGGATCAGCGCTTACCGCAGGCGGAGTTCGCCCATAACCATGCCCTTAACAGATCCACGGGTTTTTGTCCTTTTCAGGTGATGTATGGTATTGTGCCTAGGGGTCCAGTAGACTTGTTAGCACTGCCTAGCAAGATTCGTCCTCATACAACTGCTGAGGAACTTGTCTCACGGATTCGCCAAACCCACCAGCAAACTCATAATCAGTTGGTCTTGAGCACCGCCAAATATAAGTCTCAGGAAGATTCTCATCGTCGTCCTGTTCAGTTCGAAGTTGGTGACTATGTTCGAAGTTGGTGACTAGCAGCCCGGAAGATTGGTCCAGTAGAGATTGTGGAGCGGATCAATCAGAATGCTTATCGACTACGTTTGCCTAGCCATGTCTGCACGACTGATGTTTTCAATATTAAGCATCTGATTCCTTATGCAGGTGACTCTTCTGATGGGGAGACCGGTTCAGATTCGAGGGCGAATCTTCTCTACCCCGGCGGGAATGATGCAGACAGTTCGGTGAATTGACAGTTCGGAGCTCCGGTGTCAGATTTTGACCCACAGCACCTTGTTTCGAAGGAAACGACGTCACGAACGCAAGTCACCAGCTTTGCTCGTGAGCTATGGGTTTTTTTGGGCATTCGGGCTCATCTATCCTCTTTTTTCGCAATTTTAATACTTTAGGCTATTTTTGTAATTTTCATATTTTTAGTTTTAGGGTTTTCTTGAACTCTATATAAACCTATCTTCTATTCATTGTTCTGGGAATTGTTTTTGATTAATAGAAAATTAGGGTTTTATCCATTTAGGCTTCTCTGCGTTTCACTCTATATCACTATTCCATAAAGTTGCAAACATAAGAATTCATATCGCACTACTTATTCCAATTGAGCCACTACATCCCTCATTCTTTTCAAGTTTTAGACTATGTCTAAACATTGATCGTGCTAATTTGAATTTCATATTTTTAATATATCAAGTATGTTTTTCAATGTAGTAGGATTAACTTATAGCAAAATCCTCATTATTTTTTAATATCATGATTACCGAATGAGATCTACATCTTCAACATCTGTCATCTTAAACGTATAAGACATAAATATTTTTGTTTCAATAATATATTTCATCGCATCGCTCAACATAAGTAAATAATATATGTATCGACTCATAATTACCACTATGTCATATCGAACCTTAGTGTATAAAGCGTTGGATTATATCTGAATTCATGAGATATAATCACATGGTTAAACTTGTCATGTTATTTTTAGGTGTTTGTTTTAGACCATAAAATTAGTTAGCAATTTTACAAAATTTAACCTTATTTATAGGAGTTACAAAATGTTCGAGTTATTTTTGGGAAACCTCCTCGTCGAGATGTCCATTTAAGAATTATGTTTTGACATCCATTTGATGAATTTTTAGTTTGTATATCGATGCAATTACAAAGAGCATTATTATGTGTGTGGTTTTAACAACCAAAACATATATGTTAAAGTAATGTATCCTCTCATTTTGTTCAAAATCATTGGCTACCAATCTTACCTTAAGCCCTTAAATGGTAACATCCATGTGGCATTTATTCCTAAGTATTCACTTAAATACAATTGGTGTTGAACATAAAGGTAAATCAACCATTTCCAAAGTTTGATTGAAGATAATTGTATCCATTTAACCATTAATGGCCTCGTACTAAATAAAAAATCTTAGGATATATATTGCTTCTTTATAAGATTTATGGTCGTTTTTAATGAAAAAATGACTAGAATTTTAATGTGATTTCTTCGAAGGAGAAATGAATCCTTTCAGAATCCATGGCATTGAATCTTATACGTTTATATATTTTTAATATGAATCCTACGAGGTTCACATGGTTGTTCTTCAACTAAATGTGCTTATTGTGAAGTCATATCATTTATTTATACAACAGTTTGATTCGTATTACCTTTATATACTTGAAAGAAAACAAACTCCACCTCTTTAGATCCAAACACAATATTAGACTCCAAATTATATAGTTTATAAGCTTTGTTATTAACGACATATCCAATAAACATGAATCTTATAGATTTAGGATCTAACTTTGCTCTTTTTAAATACGTGTTCTAAAAAAATACTAAACACCTCCACATTTAAAATATCCAATATTATGTTTTCTTACATTTTCTTTTCTCTTCCTTCTATATTTAGCATCTTAGAGACAACTTATGATTTCATAGAGAATAAGTGGGATATAAATACTCATATTTCATATCTAGTAAATGAGGAGAAGAAACGCCATCCAAGGAATATATATAGGCCAATATGGTTAATGTTGGCAATAATGTTTCTCAAAACAAAAAGAATCACTAATTAGTTGCAGTTGCACAATATATACCTTCAGGATCCGAAAAGGATGGGGGATACCCTAAGAAGTAAAAGGAAAAGGAAAAGTTATAGTATGCTTCCAGTGTAAAGGCATAAATCATTGGAAGAGGGGTTGTCCTAAGGCTAAGCTGTTGTTGGTAAATAAATGTAATTTATTTTGTTATAACTTTGGAAGATAATTTAATTTCAGTGTCGAATGACAAATGATGGGTTGATACAGAAGCCATAAGTTATGTGTTCATGTCTTTGTAGAGCTCAAGCCAAAGCAGGTCTCTCAATGAAGAAGCCATACAAGTTTTACCATATATGGGACTTTCCCAATTGAAGCCATTGTCAATTTGAATTATTCTTAAATAGAAAAAATATTTGACATTTCAGAGAAGTTTATGATATTCTCTCCTTTAAGAGGAATAAACTTATTTTTTTAAAACAATTTTAATTTTGTTTTATTGGGAATGGAAAATTAATTTTTTTTTTGCAAATTGTTTAATTAGCTCAGGTGCTATTTGACTGTTCTAGAAATATCCGAGGTGGGCATAATTTTCAAATATATTTGGTACCAGTTTTAAAGAGATAAACATAAGAAATAGAGAGAGAAAATCCCAAAAGTAGTAATAATATAATGATTGTTCACCCTTCCCCGAGAAAAGAATGTTGCTTTATATAGTGAAGGTGGTGGCCAAAACACCACATGATTGAACCATTTAAGGTTATTAAATCACACTATTCTACTAATCTTACACATACACATATATTATTGCATCACGTGCGCTCAATATTACACATCTTTTTTGAATTTTATATTAGAAGATTTATATTAAAGCAAACCAATTCAATATCCAACCGACTAGGACTCAGTGAAGATAAATCACAACCTTATTAGTAGCTCCCCATAGTCCTTACGAGAAAATGAGTGAGTTCTATGCAACATTGCATCACATCAGATATGCCTCTTCGGATTATCCCGAACAAATGTAAAAACCAATGCTTAAGGCCCAAAGTATTAGTTAAATATCTCAGGACAACTAACATTGTGATAGCCGCCGCTTTTCTTAAGCATATAGACGAGGTTATTCAAAAATTTAGAACTCATACTCTTAGAAATCCCATAGTATAGTAGTTTCCGCTTCCATATGCAGATGACTGTGGGTGAGAGATTTTGCTATAAATACCGTTTTACCTCACAGCTCATCCTTAACATATTTCTATAAAGACAGAGAGAGCTCTGATGCTTCATTACTAAAGATGGAACGTGTATTCCATACTTAAACATCTTGAAGTGACCACTCTTTATGAGAAGTATGTTTAACGCTCATGATTGGTATCTATATATACTACGGAAAAAAATACCAAACTGCGAGCATAATCAAAGATTGACCAAAAGCAATCACCCAAGTTTTTACCTAAGAAGATTTCAATCTAAAAAAGGCTAAAACTTTCGAAGTAGTTCCTCTATATGCCTCTAAATAGATGCAGTCGTTGCCCTAAAACACTGAAAACTAACACAAAAGCACAATACATCGAACAAGGACAAGAATCCAATAGATTCTCGACTTTTAATTCCAGCGTCCAAATTTGTACCCAAAGTTCACACTAAAAGGCTCGTCGGAAGTCGTGTTACCTAGAAATGGGAGACTATGGTATTAATTTTTAAATAATAATTATTCATAATATGTGAAGATAAAATCTATCATTATTAATGTCTGGGTGCCAATACAACTACCAGTCCCCAAGTGATTGGTGAAAATTCGAAAGTTCAAAATGAGTAAATCGAACAATGTAGAAGGTTAGAAATCTAATACCAATGCTAATATAAACACCATTACTGCTGCCACCTCCAAAGGATCAGTCAAAAATCGCACAAAAATCTGCAAAAAAGGTTAGGAGCCACATTGAAGGAAAAAAACCTGCTACCGAATAAGAGGGGCCGAAAACCGAAGTGAACGAGGCACTATAGGAAAGTACCTTTATTATACGAAGGACGAAGGTTCAGATTTAAGGGTATGTTGAGGGATTCTGAACTCTGTCACTCTATGTCTCCCTACCATCGAAAATATGCCCCTTTCCATTAGGAAAATGAAGATGATAATATTTGCCGACGTCTTGGACCGAGGACTTTGTTAGCTTTTGGACCCCTCGGTCGTAAGGTATTTCGAACTGGTGGAAATGTGCCTGAGTCAGGCTCAAACTAATGTATGCTTCACTCTAATTTCTTGCATCATGGTGTCACGCCTTTTCTAGATTCTGATGCCAATTAAGAGTTCGTAGCTATTACCATGTTATCCAAGGTTTTGCAACTTATTTACGTCACCCTTGAGAATGACTACAAAATTATTGATGATTTTCTCGAAGAAAATAAAACCTGGAAACAATGTTTCTGTTTATTAGTGGTGCTTGGAAAAATGGTCGGTCTTACTCCAAGAAAAGCAACCTGAGGCAAACCCCAATGAAATGGACATGCAAATGTAATTGTTTTGTTATACTATTTCTCCTACGACTTTAGATTTAACAACATTACTTGTTGTTGACAATTCCAAAGGTGCAACTACAAGCTTTAAGGAAAAATCACTCGAAAGCTGCGGAAAAGACTTTCACGGAAAAGACTTTAGCTTAATAGATGTTTTATGACTTTAAACTTGGTTTGTAGCCATTTATGGTGTTCTTTCAAAGGTGATATTAATGAGGATCAATTGATAATTCCTCATGATCATGCTACCACTATAAAGAGGCTAGAGGCATCCGATGAATTTTTTTTACTTCATATCCAAAATGGAGCGCCCAATCATCGAGTAAAGAAAATATCTACATAGGGTCATCCTTATAAGAAAATGAATACCAATGCTACAAGTGTGGAAATACAGCTTCGGATATTGATGTCTGATCCGAGGTTGGCGCTATCAAAGCGAAGGAACTCATTGAAGTCGAGGCTAAAAATAAAACTGAATCCTGAAGGGCAAATAGAAATAAAATTATGGAGAGAGAGAGAGAGAGA
>JAUPFV010000169.1:20000-22500 GCA_036936605.1 Limnanthes douglasii subsp. nivea
ACGGACTTGCAAAGGTGATGGTAAAAAAATCGTAAGCTATAACCCACCGGTTTAGCTAAAAAAGTCCTCTTTTTCCACATTGGGTAAAAAAATACCGAAACTTTACCATCGCATGGATATCGGAAAATATTGTGGAATAAAAAAAAATCACATGATTCGGACATCCGAAGCCAAAGGTATGGACTTGCAAAGGTTTGGAGCTACGGTTTTAAGAAAAACCGAAATACAAGTTGCCCGGATTTATAGGAACGAACAAACCAAAGAGTAAAAAATTACCGAAACTTCACCATCGCTTAGATACCAAAAAATAATGCGGAATTAAAAAATAATTCGGAAAATTCCGACATCCTAAGCCAAAGTTACGGACTTGCAAGTGTGATGGTAAAAAAATCGTGAGTTATAAAATAAAGTCATATTTTTCGGCGTTGATAAAAAATACCGAAACTTTACCATAGCGTTGTTTCTACCACGCGGTAAACTCTACGAAGCACCACGAATTTACTCCGAAAGGAGGGACAAAAAATAATTAAAGAAAAAAAAGCGACCAGCGAGGTTCGAACCCACGCCGTTGGGATATAAAAAGTCACTACTTCACTAACCGCTACACCAAACCTACTTTGACGATATAGCTCGTATCCACTAGTATACAAACATACGGTAAGACTTCCATAAATTGGGGCTTTCCGAAATTGATTCGATATTCGGATAGTGTCGGCCATAAAATATGAAGCTATGCGGTGAAATCGGAATTCAAATCGAAAAATCGAGCCAATATTAGGGTTTCTATTTCCTAAAATCCCTAAATGATTCTAAAAATCTAAAATTAACATGCAAAACGGCGTTTTTTTGGGTCCACACTTCGGTTAATCACCGTAGGTAATTAACCAGCGCGTAGATCTCGAAAAACTGCATGGAATCCATATATAGAAATCCGCATTCGGACAACCGAGATATGGGAACCGAGCCATTGTTGGCCGGTTTTTTGCTGTCCAGCAATGTGGCGCCACTGGCCGGCCAATGTGGCACCAGTGGCCGGCCAGTGTGGCACCACTGTGGCCAGCAATGTGGCGCCAGTGGCCGGCCATTGTGGCCAGCATTTGAGGCGCCAGTGGCCAGTGCTGTGGCACCAGTGGCCGGCCAATGTGGTACCAGTGGCCAGCAATGTGGCGCCAGTGGCCAGCATTGTGGCGCCAGAGCCAGCATTTGAGGCGCCAGTGGCCAGTGCTGTGGCACCAGTGGCCGGCCATTGTGGTACCAGTGGCCAGCAATGTGGCGCCAGTGGCCAGCATTGTGGCGCCAGAGCCAGCATTTGAGGCGCCAGTGGCCGGCCAATGTGGTGCAAGTGGCCCGCATTGTGGCGCCAGTGGCAGGCCACCACTGGGCTGTGTCGTGCCAGCAGCGCCCCAAATGGGGCCAAAGAACATAGAAAATGTGATATCTTTTTTTCTACTCGTGCAAAACTCAAAATACTTTCCATCATACAATCCTTATAACATGTAGGATTTTTAAGAGTCGAGTTTGTAATTTTTAAACCAAAATTAAATTTGTTATGATTTTTCTAACGTTTTTCGTTAAATAAATATATATAAAATACTTATGGTTTGAATTTTTAGTTCAAACTTTGTGAACACTTGTTTTTATCCATTGTTAACATAACTGCAAAGTTTCATAATCAAATTCCTTCGGATTCCCCACTTTTGAAGGTAGGGTGATGGTTCAAACATAAAAGCACTACCTAGTGTTTTAGCTAAAACAGCCTATTAAGCTACTTAGGGGGGGTGAGCCAACTGGTGAAAGTTGGAGTTGCCCCAAAGGTGCTTGTTTTAGCCGGCAAGCACCGAATGTCGCACATACTAGTGCGGCATTGGTAGCCTTTGTAGCCTTTTAAGCACAAATTGTCCGAGGTGGGAAGTAAAAGACCAAAATACCCCTCTTACGGCTAAAGGACAATTTGTGCTTAACGAGTGAGGAAGCGGGCGGATTCCTCCCGATGCGAAGGTGGGGATTAGTAGGAACTCGTTTTTGTGGTGGATGTATTCCGGTTTTGACCTTCCATAGGAAAAGACCAAAATACCCCTACGACAAAAAGTAAGAGATAGTCTACGGTTTTGTGTTGCTGCATTCCACAGACCCTCTTATGATTCCTAGTAGTCCAATTTGGCCCTACTTTTCACCGAAGAGGGTAGGGCAGTCGGTCACACAGAGGGGTTGGAGCTACTGGTTATTACAATTCCAAAGCAATTGAATCAGCAGCAATGGTAGGATTTGCCTCTAGACGATGGTTGTTTGTGGGCGTTGGAAGGGGTATGTAGCATAAATTTTTGGGACGGATCGGAGATGCTGTTGCTATAAGTCTTTAAACATCGAATGACGGGACGCGGAGACGTGATTCTGGAGGTGTTTAGAGCCGGTCCTTCGGAGATCCACGGCATGATTTTTGCTACTGCCAACTGATATTCCCACAAACATACTTGATAACAGGTGTATCCTACTGTTGTGA
>JAUPFV010000169.1:105000-107500 GCA_036936605.1 Limnanthes douglasii subsp. nivea
AAAATAATGCGGAATTAAAAAATAATTCGGAAAATTCCGACATCCTAAGCCAAAGTTACGGACTTGCAAGTGTGATGGTAAAAAAATCGTGAGTTATAAAATAAAGTCATATTTTTCGGCGTTGATAAAAAATACCGAAACTTTACCATAGCGTTGTTTCTACCACGCGGTAAACTCTACGAAGCACCACGAATTTACTCCGAAAGGAGGGACAAAAAATAATTAAAGAAAAAAAAGCGACCAGCGAGGTTCGAACCCACGCCGTTGGGATATAAAAAGTCACTACTTCACTAACCGCTACACCAAACCTACTTTGACGATATAGCTCGTATCCACTAGTATACAAACATACGGTAAGACTTCCATAAATTGGGGCTTTCCGAAATTGATTCGATATTCGGATAGTGTCGGCCATAAAATATGAAGCTATGCGGTGAAATCGGAATTCAAATCGAAAAATCGAGCCAATATTAGGGTTTCTATTTCCTAAAATCCCTAAATGATTCTAAAAATCTAAAATTAACATGCAAAACGGCGTTTTTTTGGGTCCACACTTCGGTTAATCACCGTAGGTAATTAACCAGCGCGTAGATCTCGAAAAACTGCATGGAATCCATATATAGAAATCCGCATTCGGACAACCGAGATATGGGAACCGAGCCATTGTTGGCCGGTTTTTTGCTGTCCAGCAATGTGGCGCCACTGGCCGGCCAATGTGGCACCAGTGGCCGGCCAGTGTGGCACCACTGTGGCCAGCAATGTGGCGCCAGTGGCCGGCCATTGTGGCCAGCATTTGAGGCGCCAGTGGCCAGTGCTGTGGCACCAGTGGCCGGCCAATGTGGTACCAGTGGCCAGCAATGTGGCGCCAGTGGCCAGCATTGTGGCGCCAGAGCCAGCATTTGAGGCGCCAGTGGCCAGTGCTGTGGCACCAGTGGCCGGCCATTGTGGTACCAGTGGCCAGCAATGTGGCGCCAGTGGCCAGCATTGTGGCGCCAGAGCCAGCATTTGAGGCGCCAGTGGCCGGCCAATGTGGTGCAAGTGGCCCGCATTGTGGCGCCAGTGGCAGGCCACCACTGGGCTGTGTCGTGCCAGCAGCGCCCCAAATGGGGCCAAAGAACATAGAAAATGTGATATCTTTTTTTCTACTCGTGCAAAACTCAAAATACTTTCCATCATACAATCCTTATAACATGTAGGATTTTTAAGAGTCGAGTTTGTAATTTTTAAACCAAAATTAAATTTGTTATGATTTTTCTAACGTTTTTCGTTAAATAAATATATATAAAATACTTATGGTTTGAATTTTTAGTTCAAACTTTGTGAACACTTGTTTTTATCCATTGTTAACATAACTGCAAAGTTTCATAATCAAATTCCTTCGGATTCCCCACTTTTGAAGGTAGGGTGATGGTTCAAACATAAAAGCACTACCTAGTGTTTTAGCTAAAACAGCCTATTAAGCTACTTAGGGGGGGTGAGCCAACTGGTGAAAGTTGGAGTTGCCCCAAAGGTGCTTGTTTTAGCCGGCAAGCACCGAATGTCGCACATACTAGTGCGGCATTGGTAGCCTTTGTAGCCTTTTAAGCACAAATTGTCCGAGGTGGGAAGTAAAAGACCAAAATACCCCTCTTACGGCTAAAGGACAATTTGTGCTTAACGAGTGAGGAAGCGGGCGGATTCCTCCCGATGCGAAGGTGGGGATTAGTAGGAACTCGTTTTTGTGGTGGATGTATTCCGGTTTTGACCTTCCATAGGAAAAGACCAAAATACCCCTACGACAAAAAGTAAGAGGTAGTCTACGGTTTTGTGTTGCTGCATTCCACAGACCCTCTTATGATTCCTAGTAGTCCAATTTGGCCCTACTTTTCACCGAAGAGGGTAGGGCAGTCGGTCACACAGAGGGGTTGGAGCTACTGGTTATTACAATTCCAAAGCAATTGAATCAGCAGCAATGGTAGGATTTGCCTCTAGACGATGGTTGTTTGTGGGCGTTGGAAGGGGTATGTAGCATAAATTTTTGGGACGGATCGGAGATGCTGTTGCTATAAGTCTTTAAACATCGAATGACGGGACGCGGAGACGTGATTCTGGAGGTGTTTAGAGCCGGTCCTTCGGAGATCCACGGCATGATTTTTGCTACTGCCAACTGATATTCCCACAAACATACTTGATAACAGGTGTATCCTACTGTTGTGAAAGATTCGTGATGCGGGATTGTGAAGTACGCCATAGTTACGCCTCGTATGGATGATCGGCTTCTATTCGGTAGGGAAAGGCAAGTGTAGACTAGCACGCTATGAATCCTGTTGTTGATTTGCAAACTATCTGCAAATCTTTTGGATTCGGAGCTGATGAAAGTCATCATCTTGTCATTCCTGCAAAACGGAGGAGGGTCGGAGAAAGAAGTTGTGGCCATTGGTTTTCATGATTTGAAAGCGCATGAGTCTGCAGCAATGGTAGGATTTGCCTTTAGACGATGGTTGCTTGTGGGCGTTGGAAG